>JAJKFI010033399.1:0-23114 GCA_029204185.1 Lerista edwardsae
CTCTCTCTCTCTCTCTCTCTCTCTCTCTCTCTCTCTCTCTCTCTCTCTCATTCATAGATAGGGAGCTTTGAGATAGGGAAGGAGCTCCTCTTGGACAAGAACGCCCAAATCAAAACTATCATGGTAAAGCTGGCCTAGAAGAGTACAAACAAACAAAGAAAAGATGATGTGGCACTACATGACTGCTTCTTTCCCATGGATTGCAGAACACACAGACAGACTGGAATCCCAGGAATCTGCGGTGTGATGTCCCAAACGGACAGTTCTCTCCTTGGATCATTGTAGGGGCATATCCAAGACCTCCGTGTAAACGCATCCCTTTAACTTTCCTCCACGGATCTCCCTGCCAGATGCCATCATTTGCCAGCACCAGCTCTTTTAGCAGAGAACAGTCCTGCCCGCCGGACTCTCGGGAAAGAAAGACGGTCGGAGAGTGAGATCCGCCCGGGACTGAGAGGGACAAAGCAGCTGCCGAAATGGGGTTGTCCTTCGGAGCAGTCCTGCAGCTGGGACAGACCGGCTACCTCCACCGTCCTGCTGTGAGCGAGCTGCAGAGCGACCACCCACGTGGCTGAGCCGCGTCACCCTCATCCCCGAGGAATCCCAAGTGCATTAACAAAGGGAGCAAGAGATCTGTGTCCTCCCCCCCCCAACACACGCTCCCCCCTTCATCCTCCTCGCCTCGCCCCTCCGCTACCTCGCAGGAGGAGCAGCCGAGGCGCGCCCACTGGTTTTGTTTCCAGCAGCTGTTGCCGGGGAAGGCGTCTGCTGCAGCAACAAAGGGAGAGAAGAGCGGCAGAGGAGCGGGAGGAAGCCGAGAGAATAAAAGGCTTTCGTTAGACCTCAAGCCGGCCTGCTTGGACTCTTGCAGGGGGTACAAGCTCAGCCTTTGTCTGCTTCCGAGCAGGCTGAGGACACCCAAACTGCGGGCACTGGGGACAGCAGCAGGCAGCCCGGGGGTCCTGGCCTGCTCTTTCCCCGGGGCGGCTGCAGCAGGCAGCGCTTCTTCACGTGCTGAATAGAAGCACTCAGCAGTGTTCGGCCGGCCCTGAACAGAAGAGAGCGCTTCATTGCCGGAGCGCCAACACAGCAGGAGCAGGGAGCAGTCGCAGGCCCTGTGTCGCGCAGAAGCTGCGTACAAGGCAGCAGAAGAGCGCAGAAAGACGGGTGAGGTGCTGTGCGGGTGTGGCAGGTGAGACAGAAGTAACCCCCCACACACACACACACTGCTGTGCATCTGATCATCACGCAACATGGCATAATGATGGCATCTGATCATCACGCAAACACAACCGACGGGCTTTGAGCAGCTGAAGCTCATGGGTTATAATAAACGTTTGCAGCAGCATCGCCACTGCAGCAGCAGTGGAGACACTTTTCAAAGAACTAAGGTAGGGCAGTTCTTCTGCCACACCCGCACCGCACGTCGCCGGGGTGGGGTTTTAATAGCTACAGCCTGGCTGGCCATCGATGTACACAACACACATTGAACCAAAACATTGAGCCAAAAACGTTTTTCAAAAACATCGAACCAAAAGCCAGACAATTCATGGCACACAGGATATTGTGGAGCTGGAAAAAGGCAGAAGAGGGCAACTGAAGTGATCACAGGGATTGGAGCACCTTTCCTGCAAGAGAGGCTTACAGTGTGTGAGATTTTTAGTGTAGAGAAAAAAGTGGCTAAGGAGGGGGAATGTGACTGAGGCTTATAACATTATGCACAGTATGGAGAAAGAGACAGAGATAGGTTTTAGTCCCCATCTCATCATATTACAACTCCAGATCAGTCAATGAAACTAGTTGACAGTACATTCAGGACAGATATAAGAAAGCATGTTATCACATGACATCTATGGAATTCACTGCCACTAGATGCAGTGATGGCCACTAGTTTTGGTGCCTTTAAAAGGAAGTCAGCAATTCATGGAGGCCAGGTCTATCAGTGGCTACTAGCTGTGAATAGAACCTCCAGACTTAAAGGCAGTATGCCACTGAATGTCATTTGCTGGGCAGGGCTAGCAGGAGAGAGCTGTTGCCTACATGCCCTGGTTGCGAGCTTCCCAGAAGCATCTGGTTTGCCACTGCGAGAAGCAGGATTTTGGACTAAATTCAGGAGAGCTCTTCTTATGCCCTTACTTATGCACTGGCATGGTAGGGTACAGAGTGCACACACCCTGAGGGTACAGAGTGAATAGACTTACACATAGGAGGTGGTACAAAGTGAAGTCAGTGAGTGTGGCATCATTCTGACTCAATTTCATCTGAGCCTCACATGCTATACTACTGTCTATGCCATGATGAGGCTTCCCCAGTGGGTGCAAGTGGAGATGCCCCATTGCCAGTAGCAAGAATGTCAACTATCTGATTAGCAAGTGCCAAGGACCAAGGGACTGCCTGACCCTGATCTTAAGAGTCAATTCATGCAATCAAAGTAAATGCTGTGCTAAGAACAGCTTCTTGGTGCTCCTTATACAGTGCTCTGATGATGTGATTTGAGCACATTAGTGCAGAATTTAGCTCCCTGATGAAGTGGCCATGTTGTGGCTTCATCAGCTCAGCACACTTAGCTTGCATCTTTAACATTGCAATCCTATGCACATCTACTCAAAATCAAGCTCTGCAGAGTTTAATGGAACTTACTCCCAGGCAAATTTGTATAGATTTGCAGCAAACCTTCCAAAATGGGCTGAGTGATTGCAGAGGAAAAATTTGGGTTGCATTACTAGCTGGGTGACTCCTGGAGTAGCTGCTACAATTGCTGCTGAATGTGCTTTACTCCACCTATATGGATCCACAGTCAAAGCTATGCTTTTCCCAGTAGTAATATATGGCTGTGAGAGCTGGACCATAAGGAGGGAAGAGCGCCGAAGAACAGATACTTTTGAGTTATGGTGCTGGAGAAGACTCTTGAGAGTCCCCTGGACTGCAAGGAGATCCAATCGGTCAATCCTCCAGGAAGTCAAGCCTGATTGCTCCCTGGAAGGACAAATCCTGAAGCTGAAGCTCAAATCCTTTGGCCACCTCATGAGGACTCTTTAGAAAAGACCCTCATACTGGGAAAGATTGAAGGCAAAAGGAGAAGGGGGTGGCAGAGGATGAGATGGTTAGATAGTGTCACCGAAGCGATGAGTATGAAATTGGGCGAACTCCGGAAGCTAGTGGAGGACAGGGAGGCCTGGCGTGCTGTGGTCCGTGGGGTCGCGAAGAGTCGGACATGACTTAGCGACTGAACAACAACAACAACAACATGGATCCACTGCAGGTCCATTCCCAGCTGTCCATTTTGGCCACCTGAACAGCTTCTGAATGCTTATCTTACTTCCAAGCTGCTTTTGCAGAGAATGACCGTTTTTTCTCCCAGTTGTTTCTCAAAGAAGCCACAATGCACAATGCGCTAATGAACAATGTGCTGTGTGGGGCTACGTGCTGTACCAGACAGGGGCGGCTCAGCCTCACCAAGGCGGGGTCAGATCAGCAGGAGGAGGCAGGCAGGCAGGCAGGCAGGCAGGCAGGCAGGCAGGCCCTCTGCTGTACAGTGTCTGGAGGGCAGGAGCAGCTGGGCTCAACCGCAGCGGATTCCGCTTGGCCCAGCTTGGAATATGACTAACACAGCACTTATCAAACCCTAACAAGAAAACTTCATGCCTCTTCAGAAGGCAGCTTAATTACCAGCCCTGGAGGGTTCTTTGGCACACTTTGAATTAGAACAACTCAGACAAACCCTGTCTTCCCAGGCGGGCACGTTCGGTAGAGCTGTAAAACAGGCAGCCAAAACTGCCAAGCCTCTGGCTCCAAAAGCAAGGCACGAGCCAAACTGATGCACAGTGGCTGGCCAGCCTCTGTCCTTAGCTGTGTTGGCACCTTGGATCTCAGCAGCAGACACTGATCAGAGGCCAATGGGTTGAAAGGGTTGACCTGCCCATCAGAAAGGCATACCTTCATTGAGCTGCAGACCTTTGTGTTCTGGCCCAGCAACTCATGAAATGAATTCACAAAATGAACCAAAAAGTTTAAGGAGATGATAATGTGGAACTAAACCATCCACAGCAGTGGTTCCCAAACTGTGTGTCGGGACCCACCAGTGGGTCATGAACCAGTTCCAGGTGGGTCGCAAAGCACCTACAGCAGCCATATTGAAAATATGGGAAGATGATATGCTGGAAAGGCGAAGGGCTGTGTGGTTGTTTCACGTGTGTCCAGGTTGTAAACAGGCTTTTTTTTTCTTTCTGATTCACTTTGCTACTGGAAAATTGTTGAGAAATAACCCAACTTATTGCTGCATTATTAGGAAAGCAGCAGGCTCTGGCATCACAGTGACAGCACTTGCAGCCATGAGATCACTTCTTGTGGAGCCCAGGCAGAGTGTCATTCTAAAAAGCGGGTCCCAGTGCTAAAACGTTTGCCACTGAAAGGCAAAAAGGACCACTGTTCTACAGAATAGAAAATCTGTGTTAGGAGATATGTATGACTTGTATTCATTCCCCAGGACCAGCTTTAAGCCAATTGGACCAATGGCTCCCAGTTGGGCCCTGCCCCTAAGGGGTCCCCCCCCCCACACTACAGCAATCTAGTCAAATACACACATCACATTGCGACAGATGTTGGACACCTAGCACCACAGTGCAGGTCTCAGAGAGCAGCAACAATTCAAATTTTCTTCTGAATTCTTAAAAAGTCAGTAATATTTTTATTCACATTTTGAATTGGCTATGAACCCGGGGCCCTGCAAGAAATGTTTCCAATTGAGCCCCACATCTCCTAAGGCCGGAGCTGCATTCCCCCGTTCCTCGGTGTGACATACCTTGCTATTGTAGATAGGATAATCCGGGTCAGCTATGAAGGGCATCCATGCCAATAAATCACATGAAAATCCAGAAGATATTGCTAAAATTTCCTTTTGGAATGTAGTCAGACACTGATGTACCCCTGCTAACTGGGCAAGAGGCACTTTTTCAAGTGGTGTCCTCTTCTATTTAGCAGGGGGAGAGCAATTGTCTTCACCCCAGCACAGTGTCTTTCTCCTGGCTGTTGCTGGTGGTGTTCTCCATTCTTTTAGATTGTTGAAAAGCGGTATATAAATACAATTGATTGATTGATTGATTGATTGATTGATTGATTGATTGATTGATTGATTGATTGATTGATTGATTGATTGATGGGGAAAGAATTGATCCACAAATGCCTATGGCCACCATCTGGTAATTTTCAGCTGGTGAATGCAGTGCAGTGCGCTTTATGTGAGGCTGCCTTTGACAAGGTTTCATGGGCTGATGGTGAAGACTGTAAATAAAAGATTATATTACTTTTGAAGGCTATTTGGAAACTTCAGCTATACAGAATACAGTCATGCCCCAGTATCCACTGATTCAGTTTCCATGGTTTCAGTTATCCACAGATACCATGGTTACTGGGACACCTAGTAAAAAGGTAAAAAGGTAGGGGAACATTAAACAAATCTCTTCTTTTATATTGTTGCAGCAAAACTACTGATGTGCAAAACGCTATCTTTAAAAAGGTGTTGCCAGTATCCACGGTTTCAGTTATCTACCGGAGGAGAGGGGTGCAGAACGGAACCCCAGCACGTACTTGGGCACGCCTATATATCAGACAGAGGAAACACATAAGTTGGCTGCTCAAATACTGCATCATTGCAATTCATGTTGGGGATAATTCAAGGTGCTGGTTAAAGAACTGATTGGATGGGAGTTCCATACCAGAATGAAAACCTCCTCCTATAGATTCTCACCTGCTTCAGGATAATCTAGGAAGGTTCTGTTCTCTGTTCCCCTTGAGATTAGGCAGGTAGCTGGGGAGAGGAGGTAACTGGGAGAGACTTTTCTATAGTGGCACCTCGTATGGACTTCCTTACTGCAGGAAGCTCATCAGGTCAGACCACTGACAAGGTTTCATCGACTGATGGTGAAGATGTAAATAAAAGATTATATTACATGCAACAAGCAAACAGAACGTTCGGCCTGCGGAGCAACATCTTACCACTGCTTTTATACCCCCAAAGGAATAAAAGTATAAAAGTGATATAAAAGTGGTGGTGTAAAAGTGGTGGTAAGAAGTTGCTCTTAAGGCCGAATGTTCTGTTTGCTTGTTGCATTGCTCTTATTGGTGTGGCCTAACTGCACAGTAAGCTGCTTGACAGCTTGTTCATGGGTTAAAAGGTAGGACGTATATATATTGGAAAGGGGATCTGTTATTTGTGCATTAGGGTACCTTTCGTAGCCGATGTGATCTACACATGTACGTTGTTCTCAGGCATTGGTTCCAAGGACAAAGTGCATCTTGTGAAACAGCCCTCGGCTGCCAGAAGAGGATGAGACCTCCATCATGCCACTGGAGTGGTTTGAAAGGGATACTGATGCATGTTGATAAATGGGTTGATAGTGACTCACGAGGCTCCAAGAGACTGCTCAACAAACATCTCTCCCTTTCTTTTGGACCCCACACCCTGGACCAGGAATGCTTCTGAGTGGCACATTGGCAAGTCTCCATATCTCCTCACACCAGACACATCTTTTCAAGGCAAAACAGCACAGAGAGGGCTTGGTGTAAAAAAATGCAGGCAAGAGAAGCAGACAAGAAGCAGACAAGATACCATCTCTCAGTCGTTGTCAGTTTGCTCCCCCCTCCTGCTAAACAGAATCATTCAGGTTGAGGTGATCTGCGGCTGAATCCAATGCCTGACTCAACAGCTGTCTCAGATGTGAGTCACACAGGGCTGGGGTCCAATTCAGCAACTGGGCCATGGAGCTGACTCAGCAGAATGCCAGGAACCAGCTCTGCGTCTTGGTGGTGACTCATTCTGTGCAAGCCGCCACAGCCTCCATCCTTGCCCTCAATCCCAAGACCCAGACCTTGACTTGAAAGTTCCCAAGGAGTTCGGCTCACCTTGGAAAAAGCAACAACATAACATCTGCATCAGTCTGAGCAAGAAACCTGGTCTCTGCCCATCTGTAGGTAGGTAGCAGAACAGGAGACTTGTGCCTAGAAGCTGTTCCCTCCATCGCTAATAGCAAGCTTGGGAGAGGGCAATTTGTATCACATCTGTGGGACAGAGCAAAGGGACAAATCACTTTCCCACTGTGCCTGATCTAATTCCTCCCCTATGATGTCATCAATTTTTGAAATAATAATATTATAATATAATAATATAATAATAATATTTAGTATTTATATACCACCTTTCTTGGTCATCAGATTGCTCTTTTGACTTTAATTCAAGGCGGTTTACATGGCAGGCATTTCTAAACCCGAGGGTTTTTACAATCACAAAGAGTTCTAATCTTACAAGAACTATCTACATTCAGATGACACTTTCAAGTCCAGTCTATCTTTCTGGCCTCATGATGCATTCCCGACGGCTGATACATGGCCTCTTGCTCTCACCAAGAGATAGCTGGCCAGCACAACTCCTCTCTCATAGGCAGCCTTGGCTCAGCTCCAATCTTATCAGCCGCATTCTTCAAGGTCTGCCGCTCACGGAAACTTCCAGTGCTCTCGAACTGGCGACCTTTGGATCTTATCTTCAGGCATGACAGAGGCTTTAACCCTCTAGACTAGGATGTCCTGCCTTGTAATAGAACATATCACAAAGTTGTAATAATGGAACTCCCATATTGTGCCAGGCAATTTGACCCTTATTTGTCCCAAGACAAGAGGAAGCTGAAGGCACACTGCCAGAAGTCCCACTGCCTCTTGAGAGGGCACATGGGACAATGTTTACTTTTGCAGTAATAGCAGTATGAATATCCATTGCATAGTAAAAGAGCATCGCTTCTCTTGGTGGCACATTGTGGTGCTGGTGCTAGTGGGGATTGCTGATGGACGAATGGTTGTTAGGACTGCGCTGGAGCTCACCATGGGGCATGTTTCCCCTTGCCCCGGAATAAGCCCCAGCTGGGCCAAGGGGACTCCTTGGATCTGAGCACCTTGCCGTGGCCTGGATTGGGGCCACAGGGCCTGGGGGCAGGGATTAGGGATGGGGGTTAGGATCTGGCCTAATCCCACCTTCCGCCCTGTTCCGTCCTTCCTCTGCCTTCCTCTCACCTTCCCTCTGCCCCCAAAAGGCCTTGCACTGGCTGTAATTGGCCAGCGGGGGACCAACCAACCTCATAGTCCTGCCGGCATCACTGGTCTGATGCTGCTCTCTGTGTCATCCCAGCTATTCTCGCCCTGGTGCGAATGTGCCTTATGGCATGTTTTGAGACAGCACTGGGACAACACAGTGGACAAGCATCAGCCCAAGACAGGCCTGGGTTTACGCTGCCCTTGTAGAGCAAATCCAGATTGTTCCAGCAAATGAGCTATGCTGAGTGCTACAGGGGAGGGAAAGAACAGCAGGTGAGATCACCAGCCAGTTTGATCCGAGTTCCCTCCGACCCCCATTCTGACAATGACCATCAAAGCATTTAGTACTGCTCCTTTTTCTGATCGTGAAGATGCTCCTTCAGTCTCATAGGCACACACAAACAAGACCTCTCTCTCTCTCTCTCTCTCTCTCTCTCACTATACTGGAGAAACCTTTTCCTCTGGTAGCTTAAGCAGGCCCAACGTGGATGTTGCTTTTGGCTGATTGTGCAGATATGGGTGGTGGAGGGGGGTTGCTGATAAATGGAGAACACAAACACATTTAATGAAGAAAGCAGCAAGGCTATGCAAGCCAAGAACGAGGCTATTCCGTTCTATATGGAGGAATCCAGAGGAGGGGACTGGTGATGGGTTAAGAAGACCTTGGCAAAGAACTCACAAGGATCTCTTTGAACAGGGAGTCTGCATCTGGCTGCTGACAGAGCCGAGCTTCTCTGCCTTTGAGCATTCTGAGCAGTAGGTCAGCTCATATTTATGCTATGTGAGCCAAGCCAGCCTCCCACTGCCTCCAGGAACACTTAGCCATATGGTGATGCTATAAAGCCAGCTACAGCAACAGTCAAACAGAAGAGAGCTGCCCTGAGTGGATACACACACAGAGAGACACGCGGTCCTGTATGGACTGCCTGCCTCACCCTCCTGCCTTCCCATGCTCCCCTTCTGATAACACAGCTCTCCTTCAATCTGCAGTTCTAGAAGGTCCCAGGTTCACAGTAGGCAATCTGGGAGTTAGGTGGGTTGGCCAGCCACACACAGTCTTACATCTGATGCCCCACGGGGCTTGGACCATCCATCCAGTGAAAGAGTGAGTGGAAGGACAGAGCACCTGGAGCAACTCTGCAGCCCAAGTAAGCAGAGCAGGGGAAGTGCAAGGGAAGGTGCAATCAGGCTTTGTCTTATTTGCGGCTTGCATTTGAATACCCCTGCCAGCAGTGGTGTCATTCAAATGATTTAGGAACGGGAACTCACTTTTGATTGGCACTTGTTGGGAACCCGGAACCAGCCACGGAGCCCGTTAGGATCCGGAACGCCCGTTCTGGTCCGTTCCCCCTGAATGACATCACTGCCTGCCAGGCTTTGCCTCCTCCCTCTTCCTCTTTCATGAATTATCAGTGCCTTAAAAAAAGCTTTATTTATTTCTCTCCAGCCCTTTAGTATTTTACAGCCTTTTAATAAATCTTTGTATTTTTTATTGCTTTACCTACCTGCTTTTGGTTCACTTAGGGCGCAATCCTAACCTGGAGTTAGGCCGGCACAGTTAGGCCAGCAAAGTTTAGCCACACAAGGGCCACCATAAAGTACGTTTGGACCACTCTTGAAGTCAGAGAGGCCAGCACACAGGCGTGTGTCACCCTCCCTGACTCAGGGAGTGGTCCAAATGTGCTTTACGGTGGCCTTGTGCTGGTCAGAGTTTGCTGGCCTAATTGTATCGGCCTAAATCCAGCTTAGGACTGTGCTCTTAGTAGTGTTGCCACATTTCTCAATTGGCCCATGTTCCACCACTGCCTGGTTTTAAGGAACCCTGACTTTGCCTAACTGGGATGGTTTCTCCAAGGCATCCTTCCCCTGTATGGATCCTTAGCTCTGGGGAGTGGCACTGACCTACCTTTCCCCAGTTCACCAGTTAAAGGGGTGAAGTAGGGAGCAGGAAGGTACATGCAGATGTCATCTGCTGGGTACTGCCTCTGTCTTGCCTCTATCTTGCCATCTATCCTTAAGGGGTTGGGGAGGAGCAGACTGTGTGTGAAGCTGTCCAGATCCGGCCAGTCTAGAATTGCTGCTGTTCCCCAGGTTTTCATCTGGCTGACGTTTAACAATGTTCTAAGGCAGGGGATTCCAAATTACGGCCCAGGGGCCACATCTGGGGCCACCACAAGATTTGTTTCCTGCCTGCTGCCACTTTTTTTGGTCAGAGAACTTGCTAACCTTGACATTTTTACCCATTATATATCATTTCTCAGTTAAAGCACAAATTATGTCTTTGTAATTGTCACATTTTATCCTGAATCATATCATGCCGATTACAAAAAAGATCCAAGTAATACTTCTTCATTCATTCAAATTTCATTCATTCATTTGCAAAACTGATTTTTTTTGGCCGGCAAAAATGTGTAAAATATATGATGTGGCCCTTGTACTGAAAAGTGTAGAGATCCCTGTTCTGGGGCCACCTTTTATCTGGCAAAGGTTCTTACTAATGTATCAGGAGCTGCCATATAAGGAGCCCTACTTTCGGTCCATTTCTGCCAGTATTGGCTAATTGCCCCTGATTCTTTCTCAGCACCTGCTACCCAAGTTGTCTGAACTGGAGCTCTCAGTGATTGAACCTGGGATCTTCTGCATACAAAGCATTTACTCTACCCATCAGCAATGGCCTTTCCTCCCTAATATTAGGTGCCAGCTTTATGTTATGTTATATTAGTATGTTGCTGGAATGTTGTTTTGCCCTCCAACTTGGGCCAAGCCAAGAAAGAGCATAATATAATGGATTATGCCTAATGATGAGGAGGTGTGCGGGTACTTCCTGTGCTGGCACGTCGCCA
The DNA here is from genome assembly GCA_029204185.1 of Lerista edwardsae. NCBI lineage: Eukaryota > Metazoa > Chordata > Lepidosauria > Squamata > Scincidae > Lerista > Lerista edwardsae. Next base: position 10,923 of record JAJKFI010033399.1, read on the forward strand.
GCAAAAGCTCTCCTAGACTCAAGCTGCTGTGTCCCTGCTTAGCTGGCAGGCAGCTGAATTCCCCCTCCAGGTTGCAGGTTTCCTTCCCAGGTTTCCTTCCCACTCTCAAAGATGCAGGATGTGTAGGGAGTGGTGAGGAAAGGGCAGATGGACTGGAGAAGCAACAAGGGATTGATGAGGTGGGATAATGCATGACAAAGTAGCCTGAAAGGAAGTTGACAGGCAGTCAAAGCAGAGAGGGGGAGGGGTGAAGGCGTACTCCAGAACTTTCAGCGTGACCCCAGCATTCCGTCCTTGGCGATGAGCCTGGGAACCTGGAGCTCTTCCTGCGGTCCTGATCTGGATGAGAGGGGCTGCCTTATTGCAACAAAAAGACTTCCAGGCTATTCACGCCTGGTGCCATGGCACCAGCCTGCTTTTCAAATGCCGCACAACCAAGTCCTGGCAGCGCCCCATGTTTGAGTTGGAGGCCAGCCTGTGAAGGTACCAAAGTGTAGCATTCTGAAGTCAGCCCCCCCTCCCCGCTCCAGCATTCTTAACACTGGTTTGGAAAGACTCAACAGTCACAAGGCCCCCCCCCCTTGCCTGTGCAAACCTCACATCCCTCTTGGTGCATGCATCATAAACACAGTCGGAAAATTTTACCATGCCCTGTACTAGAGGAACTGGGTGCCTTGTAGTGGTGTGAAGCCAGTCCCTGCAAGTGGCCTTGCACCGCTACAAGGCTCCCAGTTCCTCTGATAACATGGAGGAGCTGAGTGCAGCTTGCAGTGGCATGAAGCCGCTCACAGGGACAAGCACTCCTCCGATTGTCATAAGAACATAAGAAGAGCCCTGGTGGATCAGGCCAAAGGCTCATCTAGTCCAGCTTCCTGTATCTCACAGTGGCCCACTAGGTGCCTAAGATGCTTGCACCCTGTTGCCACTCCCCTGCACCTGGTCAGAGGAGGCTGGCATGGCTTTCAGGAAGGAATTGGGATGACATTATTATTATTATTATTATTATTATTATTATTATTATTTATTGGCCAGGTATGTAGACCATACCCGGAATTTAATATGGCTACCGGCCACACTTAAAAAAAGATGATGATGTCATCCCAGTTACTTCTGGGATGGGGGCGGGGGAGGGCGGCCAACTAGAGGTTTGGCCCAGGGTGGGCAAGGCCACCATTGGACCGCCACTGTGCCAGGGAGTTAGTTTTCATAAGATGCCAGCCTTGCTCCAACACCAGCTCCACAACTGCCAATTTGAAAAGATTGCTTTGGAGGTGCACAGTGGATAATATAAGCAGCAACCTTGTGGCAGCTGTGCAAGTGACAGTGTGTTGATCCTGTAAGTTTCTTGATGTTATCATTTAGATTCCACAGCATTTTATGAGAGGCTAAATTCCGACTGAATCCTCACAGATGCCTCAGACATTATTAGCAGAACCCAGATCTCACGCATTTTCCTGTTATTGGCCACAAAAGAGTTCCCATGGCATGGAGGGATTACTATACACATAAAAACTCAATTCTCACCTTTGGCCCAATCCTTTTCATTTTGCCTTTTGTGGGGGTGTTCAACTGGTGCCAGAAGGATGGGCCCAGTTAGTCAGATCCTGTTTCCCCTTCACATGTACTCATTTCATTGGAACTAGAAGCAGCTTCAGTATCACTGATTACTGTACCAGTATCACTGTAACCTAAATTGACCTATGTCTCCCTCCTTCAACTTGTCATCATTCTGGGAGTCCAGAAAATTGGACATTACCAATGTCATCTACAGATCACTGTGTTGGATTGTCAGACTAAGGGCTCAAGCCTAACCTGGAGTTAGGCCGGCACAGTTAGGCCAGCAAAGTTCGGCCGGCACCAGGGACACAATTCAGTATGTATGGACCACTCTCGGAGTCAGAGAGGCCAGCATACAGACATGTGCCATCCCCCTTGACTCTGAGAGTGGTCCAAACATACTTTACGGTGGCCCTTGTGCTGGCCAAACTTTGCTGGCCTAACTGTGCTGGCCTAACTCCAGGTTAAGATTGTGCTCTAAACCATATCAGATCCTCCTGCAAACTCTAAATCAACAACATACATGGAGATAAGATTCAAACAGGCCACCTGTGGAATTGCATGCCAAACCTCCACCAGATAGAAGCAAGTTAAGAAGCTGCAGTGCAGATGTGCTTAATTGCAGACACAGGGCGCAATACTAAACTGAGTTAGGCATAAACTGAGCCAGCAAAGTTTGGCCAGCACAAGGGACATCGTAAAGTATGTTTGGATCCCTCTTGGAGTCAGAGAGGCAGTGGTGGTATCTAAAGCGGGAGGAACCAGAACGCTGGGCGGGACGGATGGTTGATTGGCAGCCCGTCCGTTCCGCCACCTGCCTGCCCGCCGCGTGGGCTGCCCCTGGTTGGCGCGCCCCCCTGCTGCTCGCCTAGGCACCCGGTGTGCCACCCCCACCTGTCCTGTCCCCCAGTGACCAGGCGCCCCCTCCGAGGCCAGGGCAGCCCGCACGGCGGGCAGGCAGGCGGCGGAACCGAATGGACGGGCATCCAATCACACATAAGTCCTGCCAATGTACTGGTTCTTCCCGCTTTAGATACCACCACTGCAGAGAGGCCAGACGTGAGCCATCCTCCCTGACTCCGAGAATAGTCCAAACATGTTTTATGGTGGCCCTTGTGCTAGCCAAACTTTGCTCGTTTAGCTTATGCCAGCCTAACTCCAGTTTAGGATTGCGCTCACAGTTAAATACACAGAATCCCTTCTCCTGAACTGTTACTTTTGGGGTCTTCTGTCAGAAGACATTTGCCTCCCCCAAGTCTTGTTCTGCTTAAGATGCAGTCTGATGAAGAATTGTGGAGGACTCCAAAGCCTGCTAACTGCTTTGTGATATTTTAGTTCCAGTAATGGTTTTACCCTATTTCAGCAAAGAAGATGATTTTCCCAGGGGCAATGTGACCACTCAGGAGAAACTTAAGAAAGGCAATATTTTTTAGAGGTACCAATGAAGCAGAGGCAATCTGAACAGAGTGAAGCTGCTTGGAGTGCCACATTTTAGAGCGGACATTGATAACCTGGAGCGGATTCAGGAGAGGGAAAATAGGATAGTGAGGGGTCTGGAAGCTGAGTCTTATAAGGAACAAGAGGAGCTTGGTAGGTTTAGCCTGGAGAAGAGAAGACTAAGGGAGATATGATAGCTGTCTTCAGACATTTGAAGGGCTGTCATGCAGGACTTCCTGAGGGCAGGACTAAAGTCATTGGGTTGACACTACAGGGAAATAGATTTGGGTTAGACAGGAAGAAGAATTCCTAACTGTAATTGCTGTCAGGCACTGGAATAGACTGCCTCATGCAGTTGTTTGCTTTCCCTTGTTGGAGATTTTCAAGCAGAAGCTGGATGGCCATTTGCCAGGGATGCTGTAGTCACCTGCACTGAGCAGGGGTTGGACTAGATGACCTGAAAGGTATCTTCCAATTCTTAACATTCAATGATTCTACCAAGCAACTCTCCCCCTGCAAAATTCTACTAAATAAGTGGAATAGGAAAGATCAATAACTCTAATCCTGCCTGCGCAGACTTCTCTTCCATACACTTTTTGTGGTCAACCCAAGGTAGATTTCTTTGGAAGAAAAGGATTTTAAGCACTAACTAATGAGGATTAGTCTGCAGCTGAAATCTGAGTAAGTGATCTTTGATAGTGATCTTTGCTAAGCTCGTTCTTGCCACAAGGGCAGACTCTGAAAGTCTTTTTTTTTAGCGTGTTTCTGAACACACACCTTTTGAACGTGCTTGTGATGTGGAAGATTGCGTATAGTCTTGATAAGAATTTAAATCCTATTACAGTTTTGCAACAAAACATTTTTCATTCTTGGCTAAGAAAACATGAAGGGGGAAACTTGCACCTTCTCAGTTTGGTGCAAACTACAGTAACTTGAATACCATGATACACAGCTTTCCACATGTTGCCTGGGCTGGGGTAGACTTGTTTTATAGAGCAGATTGCAAATCTAGTGCAGACAAGCCATTAGGCTGCTTGTTTATATCATCCTTGTCTAAAGGAATACAAAACGTATGAGGTCGAACTGGAACACACCCTAAGCATGTAGGAGCTGTTGTGACAAGAGGCTTCTTTGCTTCATGTTTGTATGTGAGGATGGGGATTAGCCAAGCAGTCAGATGTCACAGTTTTTGTTACAGGGGACCATTACTAGCAAAAGTCTTTCCTTTGATTTCTAGGCTACTCTTTGGTATAAAACTCCCAGGGTAGGCAGAACACAATCAATCATGAAATTACAATAAAAGGTAAAGGTTTCCCCACGACCGAATGGTCTAGTCGTGACCGACTGTAGGGGGCGGTGCTCATCTCCGTTTCAAAGCCTGTAGAGCCGACATTTTGTCCAAGGACAAGCTTCCGTGGTCATGTGGCTGGCATGACTATACACCATAGCACACGGAACGCCGTTACCTTCCCACTGAAGTGGTCCCTATTTATCTACTTGCATTTAGGTGCTTTTGAACTGCTAGGTTGGCAGGAGCTGGGACAAGCAACGGCAGCTCACTCCGTCGCACGGTCTTGAACTCCCAACCTTGTGGTCGGAAAGTCCAGCAACAGCGGATTAATTCGCTGCGCCACTATGTCCCTATGAAATTACAATAAAACAGTGTAAAAACTAAGGGCACAATCCTAACCTGGAGTTAGGCTGGCATGGTTAGGCCAGCAAAGTTTGGCCGGCACAAGAGACACCGTAAAGTGTGTTTGGACCACTCTTGGAGTCAGGGTGGATTGCTCACGTCTGTGTTGGCCTCTATGACTCGGAGAATGATCCAAACGTACGGTGTCCCTTGTGCCGGCCAAACTTTGCTGGCCTAACCATGCTAGCCTAACTCCAGGTTAGGATTGCGCTCTAACATAAATCACAGCAAAAACAGTCATAAAACCAATACAATCTTTGCTGGCCTAACCATGCTAGCCTAACTCCAGGTTAGGATTGCGCTCTAACATAAATCACAGCAAAAACAGTCATAAAACCAATACAATCAAGAGAGCAATACCAGAAGGAAAACATCGGATAGAAAACATGTTGCAATGCCTGAACAAATGAAACAAAATAATCTTCACCTGATGATTAAATATTAGGTCAGCTTCCCTAGGAAGGCCATTTCCTATTTTGGGAGCCACAACGGAAAAGGCCCTCTCTCTCATCATCCACCTTACCTTGGGAGGTAGAGGTGCCCAGAGGAGGGTGTGGGCCAGATTTGTGTGGGAGAAGATGATCAAGTTGGTGGATCCTACATGATTTGGGGCTTTATATGTAACCACCAGCACTTTGAACTGTGCCCAGAAATGGCCTGGCAGCCAGCACAGTGGCTTAAGCCCTGGTGAGATATGATCCCTGTAGTCAGCCCTTGTTAACAGCCTCGCAGGTTCTCAGGCTAATCCCTCCCTCTCTCTCTCTGCCAGAAATCTCCTATATTCAGTCCAGTGTCGTAAGCGCACCAGGGGCACACGCTCCTTTGCAGCAAGAAAGCTCTACCCCACCAAAGCTGCAGCACCCTGGCTCCACATTTCCACACTGGTTTGCTTTGGAATAAGCATGGCTGGGAAAGGGTACCCTCCCCCCCCCCCCCACCGAGAGAAACCTGGCAGCTGGTTTATGATGCTGCCATTCAAGCAGCCGTTTTTCTCTCCATGTGAAAATGGCAGGCTGCCTCCCCCCTCCAGTCCCATCTGCCTGATCAGATAATTGTTAACCGTCCAGCCCAGGTAACGTTAGCCCAGGTAATCAGGCTCACAGGATAACTCAGCCAACCCCAGCTCTTTGAACAGCACAGGTTAGCCAGCCCTGAATGCTAGGCTTGCCCAAGGACCAGGCAGCACTTCTTTGTGCAGTGGGCACGATGCAACTTGTCTTGGGTGTTCTTCCCTCGAGGGCTGGTGATGTTGATTTTGCAAAGGGTTGGATGGATGCCTGCTCCAGAAAAGAGAAAAAGGGTGAATATATCCGCCCTGCCCTGCCCAGCGAATCTCTGTCTGTCACTATGGGAACCCCTCCCATTAAAAAAAAAAAGCCCCATTCAAGGTGACCTCATATCTCCCCAAGAACAGGCAGGTGACACCACCCTGCTCAGTATTTTGCCAGCAGCACCTCTGCTTGAGCAGCTCAGGTGTGGGCAGAGTGGAGGACTGCTTTCGGCCCCCCACCCCGGCCCCAAATGGGCCAGCATCTGCCTCTGCAAGGGATTAATGCCTAGCCGGCGGTATTTATCTTTTGATTAACACACACTGGTTTTAAGAATCCTTCCTCTTGATGCTCAAGTGCTAACGAGGGAAGGCTTTGGAACATAACCTACAGATGTATGGTTAGCTCAGATCACGCAACGCTTCCTCTCAGTCCTTACACAAACGAGCTCGTGGTTATGCTTGAAAATGTTTAGATTCAAGGAATGCGACTGCCACGTCCTGCACATCTGGCGTCGACATACACAAAACAAGGAAAAACCCTGCCAGGATGGAGGAACAGAACAGCAGCCTCAGAAGCCCAGGTTGTTCCTCCTGCTCTGGTCAGTGGATGGGGAGATGGAAAGGCTGCATTTTGCTTTTTAGGTTTTGCTCTCTTGGTGCTTCCGACATATTAGTTTGGGCTGGGGACAAAACTAGCGCTCTTCTTCTGCTTTTCAGCATGTTCAGTGGAAACGGAGGCTGCTTTGGCTCCCCGGCCATAGTCTGAAGGCAACCTGATCCAGCCACCTTGCTGAGGCAAAGCAGGTCTTGCTCTGGTCAGGTGGGACACTAGCTGCGGCTGCCGCCTAGAATTCAAACATGCAAGAAAGGCCGACCCCGTACGGGCCGCGAAGCAAGTAATTCCAACTCTTTGTGAAAGCAGATAGGAAGCCTTCCTGCCAAATCTACCCAAGTTTCATATTCTTCAAGAACAGCTAGGATTTATCGGCTCTGTCTTTTTCCTTCCCTCCTTTAGTGCAAGCAGAAACGTCTCCTGTTCTTGATCTCCTGCCAGGACACGATCCCATAATATGTGCCGAAATGGGCATCTCAGTGGGGAATTCAACATCCTCAGAGCTCAACTTTCTTTTAATTATTAAGCTTTTTTTTTTAAATGATAGTGCAAAACAACCAAAATCATGTGGACAATGCCTGGCAAGCCCAACAGGCAGAGCGAGGAACACAGAGTAGAATTCTCAGGCTTTGATTTCTGGGGACTTGTGCTCTGTACAGTGCTGCACCCCTTCCCCTGAACGGAAGAAGAATAAGGGAGCAATCGTAGCCTGGAGTTGGGCCGGTACAGTTAGGCCAGTGAAGTTTGGCTGGCATAAGAAACACCGTTAAGTATGTTTGGGCCACTCTCAGAGTCAGAGAGGCCACCACAGAGATGTGCACCATCCACCCTGACCGAGAACGGTCAAAATGTGCTTTGTGCCGACCATACTTTGCTGGCCTAATTATGCCAGCCTAACTCCAGGTTGGGACGTGGTGGTGCTGCTGCTGCGGGTTAAACAGCTGCTGCCAGGCTTTCTGACTGGAAGGTTGGGAGTTTGAGACCACGCAATGGAGTGAGTTCCTGTTGCTTGTCCTAGCTTCTGCCAACCTAGCAGTTCAAAAGCACGTAAAAATGCAAGTAGATAAATAGGGACCACTTCGGTGGGAAGGTAATCGCGTTTCATGTGCTATGGTGTATAGTCATGCTGGCCACATGACCACAGAAGCTTGTCTTCGGACAAAACGCCGGCTCTACAGGCTTAGAAACAGAGATGAGCACCACCCCCTATGACTAGACCATTTGGTCATGTGGAAACCTTTACCTTTACCTCCAGGTTAGGATTGCGCTCTAAACATGTCAATCTCCTTCAACCATTACTCATTGGATAGTTTCTAGATCCCTCACCATCCTCGTTTCCTTCCTGATACAAATGCACTTATTTTATATTATACATACATGTCACAGAATCCAGCCAAAAAAAAATTAATTCTGATTTTTTGAATTCTGATCAAAAAAATTCCTAAATCTCTGATCTATTGGATCTTTCTACCCACGCATTCCACAATTGGAAAACTTCCCTTCCCAATATTTATGAGGCTGGGTCTCAAGTTTGACACAGTTCTTTCCCACCAGTGGTACTTCCTATCTTGACAGGTGATTAACATAAGAACATAAGAAGAGCCCTGCTGGATCAGGCCAAAGGCCCATCTAGTCCAGCTTCCTGTATCTCACAGCGGCCCACCAGGTGCCCCAGGAAGGCATGAGACTACAAGATGCTTGCATCCTGTTGCCACTCCCTTGCACCCGGTACCAGTAGCCCATCACCTTTGTAAGGAGGTTGCACAATCCATCATTGCCTATAGCCCACGATGGATCTTTCCTCCAGATATCTGTCCAATCCCCTCTTGAAGGCATCAAGACCAGATGCCATCACCACCTCCTGTGGCAAGGAGTTCCACAGATTAACTACCCACTGGGTAAAAAAGTACTTCCTTTTATCTGTTTTAACTCTCCCAACCCTCAGTTTTAGCGGATGCCCCCTGGTTCTGGTGTTTTGAGAGAGGGAAAAGAACATCCCTCTATCGACTCTATCCCTTCCATGCATAATTTTGTATGTCTCAATCATGTCCCCCCTCAGGCGCCTTTTTTCTAGACTGAAGAGCCCCAAACGCTGCAGTCTTTCTTCATAAGGGAGGTGCCCCAGCCCCGTAATCATTTTTGTCGCTCTCTTCTGCACCTTTTCCAACTCCACTATGTCCTTTTTAAGATGCGGTGACCAGAACTGGACACAATATTCCAGGTGTGGCCTTACCATCGATTTGTACAATGGCATGATAATATTGGCTGTTTTATTCTCAACCCCTTTTTTAATTACCCCAAGCATGGAATTGGCCTTCTTAATTGCTGACGCACACTGGGTCGATACCTTCATTGAATTGTCCACCAGCACCCCAAGATCTCTCTCCTGAGCTGTCACAGACAGCTCAGAACCCATTAGCCTATAGGTAAAGTTTTGGTTTTTGGCCCCAATGTGCATCACTTTACATTTGTCTACGTTAAAACGCATCTGCCATTTGGCTGCCCATTCCTCCAACTTGGAGAGATCATTCTGGAGCTCTTCACAATCCTTTCTGGTTTTTACCACCCGGAAAAGTTTTGTGTCATCTGCAAACTTAGCCACCTCGCTGCTTATCCCTGTCTCCAGGTCATTTATGAATAAGTTGAAAAGCACGGGCCCCAAGACAGATCCCTGGGGCACTCCACTTTTCACCTCTCTCCATTGTGAAAATTGCCCATTGACCCCCACTCTCTGTTTCCTGGCCCTCAACCAATTCTGGATCCATAAGAGGACCTGCCCTCTTATTCCCTGACTGTGAAGTTTCTTCAGCAGTCTTTGGTGGGGGACCTTGTCAAATGCCTTCTGAAAATCCAGGTATATGATATGCACAGGTTCACCCACATCCACGTGCCTGTTGACCTTTTCAAAGAATTCCAAAAGGTTTGTGAGGCAAGACTTACCCTTACAGAAGCCATGCTGACTTTCCTTTAGCAGTACTTGTTCCTCTACGTGTTTTAGGATTTTATGTTTTAGGATTTTATGTGGCCACAGAAGCCACATAAAACTGCTCAGCTTGGTTTGGCTTGACCCACTGGAAGGGGAGAGATGGCTGGGTAGTGGTGCACCAGTGGTCAACTGTGACTGGGTGGCAGCACAGCCTTTCAAAAAAGGGATGCAAAGTGCAAGAGACTCGCGCCCTCTTCCCTGACTCCGAGAGCAGTCCAAACACACTTTATGGTGGCCCTTGTGCCAGTCAATCTTTGCTGGCCTAATTGAGCCAGCCTAACTCCTGGTTAGGATTGCTCGCTCGCTCGCTCACGCTGCAAACTATCCTCCACTTGTAGCAGATGGAAAAGAGACCAGCGAGGAGCTTGTGGAATCCTTTTCAGGGAAAGACTTGCCAGACAAGGGATGCTATTGCATCCAAATGGTTAGAGAATTGCTCCCATTTAAGCCCCAGATATAAACAGGCGAAAGTACCAGCCAAGCAGAGCTGAATAGCAGCCACCAATCCTTTCATTTGTATATAGTCTTTCCCCGACTGGCACAGCATGAATGAAATCTTTTCCGCAAGAACTGCTTGAAGGGACTGCCAACACCCAAGGGGTAAACATTTAAAGATCCAAAGCTCCCTGGTATGCAACTGAATTTACACCCTAACAAGAAAAGCACCATTGGACACTCCTTGAGACAAGAAGCCACTATAAAAGATTTAATGATTCTCAGATGCATCCCTTTAAGCAAGCAGCCCCCTCTCAACCTCAGGAGCATGGGGAGAATATATCTTACAGCAGTGTTTCTCAAACTGTAGGTTGGGACACACAAGATGGGTTGTGTGAGGCTATTTCAAGTGGGTCCCCATTCATTTCAACAAGTATTTTATTTAATATCCTAGCTTTTTTTACCCGGCGTTGCCCGGGCAACAAATTATCCCAAGTCCGAACATGGACTCAAATGGCATTGGGAGCGTCGCCATTCGTCTCGGCAACCCCGGACACAATGGATTTGACACCGATTTCGGCCGTTTATGACCATTTTCACATGGGGCCCCCTGTGCACCCCACCCCTGGGGGTGTTAGAGGGGTCTGACCCAGTGGTGTCATTCAAATGATTTAGAAACAGGTTCTCACTTTTGATTGGCACTTGTTGGGGTCCGCCCACCGGAAGTGACATCATAAGCAGTGGTGTCATTCAAATGATTTAGGAACAGGAACTCACTTTTGATTGGCACTTGTTGGGGTCTGCCCACCGGAAGTGATGTCATGGCAGGAAGTGATGTCATCAAGCAGACCCAACAATTCCCAAACTATTCCAGATCACTCTCAGAGCATGTTAAGAAGGCCTGAGAAGGGGGACGTCAGCTCTTCCCAATCTAATTCTTTTGGGCTGTGTGTGCCTGACCATACTCTAAAGAGTTCTCAGAATGTACACAAGGTCTTCTAAACCCATCATACTGTCAGTGATTTGGAGGTAGGAGAAATGCAATGACACAGGAAAATAGGATAATCTTTACAATTATGGACAGAATTCAGCCAACAGTTCTCAAGGCTGAAATTCTAAACACACTTTCTAAAGAGTAAGCCATTCAGCAATATATGCATAAGTCTGCAAGTATAAGCCTGTCTTTTTGGAGGATCCAACTGAAAATAATGGGGCTGACTTCTGAGTAAACAGTTTAGATCAGTCTTTATGTCTTAGGGATTTCAACTGGAGGGAGAGTTAAGCACATGTTTGACTACTCAAAATCAATGCAATGTAAAAGCACTTAAATTACACTGGATCATGCCCAATTAATAATAATTATCACCTGTAAATAACTGCGCTGGGTAATCAACGCTGTGCAAACTTTAGAGTTGGCAGGAGGGAAAACCAGCCTTTAACAACAGCTTAATTCACAGAAACCATCATACTGAACTATGATTCCTACTTGGATTTACATCATATAGTGATCCACTTTGCAAGTTACTAGTCCACAGTATCCCCAGTCCAAGCTTCATTTTATGCCATCCAGACCAACAGGATGCTGCATGTCATTTTAGTAGACCTATGAATGGTCACTACACAGACTATGTCTCATATTCACAAGAAATTTCTTGCTTCTCAAGAGAGACAGGAGAAATCTCGTGCTTCACTATGTCAAATAATGTTGCTTTAAAGTAGTGCCCACATCATTTAAGATTCCAGCAATAAAAGCAACAAACCTTGTGGGAGGAAATCTAGTTAACCTATTGAGGGGGGGGTGTAACTCCCCTCCTCAGGTGTAGCTGCTGCTGCCACCAGCCCAGGCTCAACACCACAAAGGGAGCTCCTGGGCAAAAATCCCTCTTAAAAGAAAGCCAAATAACAGAAGTAAAAAAACCCAATTTTATTGACATATATTAAGAGTTATAAATAAACTACAGAGGCTCTGTACCATAAAACCTGAATATTAAAATGACAATAATCAACCCCTTTGTTTATAACTTAACTGAGAGGAACTCAAAGGACAAAAACAACAACAAAAAATCCTATAGGATTTTTACCTTACTGACTGACTACAACCAGCTTCCACAGCACATAGTGAGGCTAACCTTCCCTGAGAGCAACCAAAGGGGTCTGTTCCCTGAGGCTTTTAACTTTATATCAATGAACTAATCACCCCC
>JAJKFI010033400.1:0-10256 GCA_029204185.1 Lerista edwardsae
TGTGTGTGTGTGTGTGTGTGTGTGTGTGTGTGTGTGTGTGTGTGTGTCACCCTGAGACGAACCTACCTGAGTACAACAAGAGAGGAGCCCCCCCTCCAATCTAGGCCAGAGTCTAGGGAGCCCCACACAACATTATTTGCAGTAGAATATAGGATATGTGCATGCACACATCCTCCCTTTACCTTTAACAGGTGTACATTCCCAGAGCATTGATGGGTATCCCCTTCAGAACCATTAATTAGATTCCCTGCTATGCCCACATTATCCCAAGAGGTGACTTTTCTGGGCTATTACCTAGTTACCTGCTTCAGAAAAGAAATAGCTGGGTCCAGAAATGGGAGAGAGAGACTGATTTTGTGATGAAATTCCATTCATTAGTTGCAAGGTAGACTGGGCTGTCACCCATGAGACATGAATGTGGGGAGTGTCTTTCCCTGTATTGTGACATTAAAAGAAGGAAAAACACCATTTCTGAATGGCAGTGATGCACCTTGACTGAAGCAAGGAAGACTCCCACGTGACCATTTGAGTCTTCAGAAATGCAGGTGGGATTTTGACAGGAGGGAATGTGGGGCTTGGACATGAAAGAAATCAGTGCCATTCTCAGCATTCCAGATTCCTCATTCGACCACACTATAAGGAACAGCGAGCAGTTCTCCTGGCCTATGCTGCTTTCCACCCATCCCTGTCAGTTGCTTCATCCCTCAAATACCATGTGCTGAGAGAAATCCTCTATCCCACCCCCAGGCACAATAGCTGCCTTCTATGGAAGGAGAGTCCCAGGTGTGAATACCTCACTCTGAGCCTTCTCTCCCCCCCCCCATTCTTAAGTCAGGAAAAGAACAGAAGCGGGAGAGTGGGTGTCTGATAACACCATCCTGTAGGTCCTGCCTCCCTCCCCAAGAGGAAACACAGGTTAGGGTGCCTCATGGAGAGAGAAACTTCTGGAATCTGCAGCTGCAGGCAGCTCACACACATCACTCTGCTGTCATCAGGACACAGGAACAGCTCTGTGGAGGCACAGACAGCAACATCATCCAGAGCAAGGAGAGGAGGAGGAGGAGAAGCGACAGCTGGCATTTGATTGGTTTCCCTCAGTTAACATTTAAAGTTATTTGTATAGCTTTTTATATCCATGTATGTCGTATTGCTGTTATGTATATAATTTTTTTGTTCCCTTGCCTAGGGGCAGTGGCAAAACTGGAGGGGGGCAAAAGGTGCAAATGCTCCAGGCTCTAGGCTTGGCGGGGGGGCGGGGCGACCCCGGCCACCCCCACTGCACCTCCTGCTGGCTTTGTGAGCCACTTCTCTGAGCAGCGGCTACCAAGAACCACCCACCACTTCTTGGAGGGCAGGTGGCTCCTGATAGCCATGCAAAGCTGCTCCAGGAAGGGGCAGGTGGAGCTTTGTAGCTGCATGAAATCACTCCAGGCGGTGTGTGTGTGTGTGGCACCTGCAACCGCTGGAGCTGTGCCCCCAGTTGCCAACTCCCCCAGGATCATCAGAGGAGGAGATCTCCAGGACTGCCCCTCTCACTGGATGAAGCATAAGCCGTTTTGGCACACCTGTTCTATCCAGAATGATTAAAAGAGCTTTGTATATTTAGGCTGGAGAAGGGGAGATATGGCATCTATCTTCAAGTACCTGAAGGGCTGTCATACAGGAGAAGGGTAGGACTTGCTTCCTGTGGTTCCCACGGGCAGTGTTGGAACCATTGGGTTGAAACTACAGTGTAGCTATTTGGCTACTGCTGCACCTCCGGCGCTCAGGCAGCATAGAATTGGGCTGTCAAACTAGACATGTTGAAGAATTCCTTGAGTAAGCACTGGGCAGCACTGGAACCGTCCGCCTCATGCAGTTGTAGGCTGTTCCTCATTGGAGGTTTTCAAGGAGAGGGGTGATGGTGTCATGCCTCAAAAATCAAAATATTTATCAATGGCCACCTGTCAGGGATGCTGTGCCAGTTGCCTGCACTGAGCAGGGAGCTGGACTAGCTGTCTTCCAAGGTCCTTTGCGTCTTTGTCTGATTGCATTTGTGGAGTACAGTTCACTTTATCAGATGCATGAAGCGAAACCCCCAAGAGTCGTGTGTATATATAGATGCATGGGGTTGATGAAGACGAAGACAAAGTTGGAAAATGTGGGGTTCAATGACTCTGGGATGGAAAAGCCACCACTATTATATGAAACAGTACTTCTCATAGCATATTAGCTCTAACCTCATCTCTCCTGCTTCTCTCAGCATCTCACAACGCTTGGTGTGTGTCCAAGACGTGCAGCAAGCCTTGGGAGAGTTCATGGCTCTGAGTCCTCGAGAAGCCAGAAGCTGCGCAAGAGATGCGGTGGACCAGCTGCTCCTGGCTCACAACAACACCAGTCCATAGGCCCCATTTTGAGAAGCATGGATGTAAAGTACTGTGAGACTTCACAGCAATAGTAAGGGGTGAAGCAGTTTCCTTGACTATGCTGAGTTAAATGAAGTACGATTGGGGGCTGAGCTGTGAGTCAGGAAGTCCCTGCTTTAAATCTCGCCTCAAGCACAGGCTCATTGGAAGGGGTTAGATAGATAAGCCACTGTGCTCTTGGCTTCGCTCTCCCCGTTAGCAGAATGGGGATAAGCATCTTGATCAGTTCTGCGTTCAGTCTGTTTCCTAGAGCACACCCAGGTGGATGCCTCTGAGGCTCAAGAAAGCTGTTCCACAGCCCTGGTCTGTTGAGTCAGCACTGACAGACAGCTTCTCTGAGTGACTCCATCCTATGCTGATGCCTCCATGCATGAGAAGCAAAGGAGGGAGGGAGCAAGCCAAAGCCTCCCAGGGCTCAAAGTGGGCATAGCTTGCAGCCTGCTGTTATCCGAGCTTAGTGAGACACCCAGCGGCATTCTTCATGGCAGGGAACACTGACAGCGCAATCCTACAAACTGAGCAGTGTCGACACCCCCCCCCAACTGGCACCCCCACATCGGTGCTAAGGCAACGGGACTGCACTGCGCCTCCGTTGTGTTGGCCAAAGCCAGCCGGCGCAAGGGAGGTGCCATTTTGAAATGGGGCAGTGGGAAGGCATTTCTGGGTGGGCGATGGGCAGGCAGTGGGTGGGTGATGGGCGGCCCAACAGGCGGGCCGGCCCGGGATCGAGGCGGGTCCAGGATTCGGCCATAAGGCCAAATCCTATACCCATTTGGGAGGCCGCACAGTCCTGATTCGGGCCGCGTGGTATCCTCGGATCTGCGCCTGTTGTTTAGCAGGTGCAGATACCATAGGGGAGGCTGGAGCCTCCCCTACAGTAAGGATGCAAACGTGCCCTTACTGTGGGGAGGCTCCAGCTTCACCTATACTGTTCTGGATTTGGCACAGGCTGGCCGGCCTTGCTAATCCAGCACAGTATAGGATTGCGCTCTGAGATGCTATAACCAAAGCTCAGGCAGAATCGTTCAGACAGGATTGCCATTGGTGGCATAAAGATGGCTTCAGTTTGACTTGGAAGAGGATGATAATCTCTTGTACTCCTGTTCTTACCTTCTCCATGTATTCTTCCCATCCCGAGAATCTTCATGCATGATGGGCTGAAATCTGTGCCATCTTGAATGCTTCTGCCTTTTAGTCATGTATGTACAGTATTCTCCACCTTTTGTTCTTGTCCTTGTCCAGGGGCCCAATCCTGTCCAATTTTCCAGAGCCAATGCAGTGGCTATGTAGCTTCAAGGTAAAGGAACAAACGTTCCCTTGAGGAAGCCTCTGTGACTGCTGCCCCCACCGCATGATGCTGCACATGTCCCATTGGCACAGCTGCATCAGTGCTGGTAAGTTGGATATGATTGAGCCCTGTGATATACAGCAAGTCTGTAGCCATTTGATGGATACAATGCTGAAAGTGACAGATTGACTTCTGCTATTCAGTTGCACTTAGGAGGATGCTTATATGAGACAAGAGAGCCAACAAAAGATACTAGGGCAGTGGTTCTCAAACTTTTTAGTACCGGGACCCACTTTTTAGAATGACAATCTGTCCAGGACCCACCAGAAGTGATGCCGGAAGTGCCATCACTGTGCCACTGGAGCCTGCTGCTTTCCTGAGAAAGCAGCAAAAAGTTGGGTTATTTCTCAGCCATTTTCCAATAGCAAAGTGAATCAGAAGGGAAAAAAGCCTGTTCACAACCTTGCCACAAGGAAAACAACCACACACCTCTCCTTCTTTCCAGCATCTCATCTCATCCAGCATTTTCAATAAGGCTACTCTAGGTGCTTTGCGACCCACCTGAAACTGGCTCACAACCCGCTGGTGGGTCCCAATCCACAGTTTGGGAACCACTGTACTAGAGGAAAAATGATTGAGAAAGAGTGTAAAAGAAATAAGAGGGCAGATATAGACAAAAGAGGGTAGCTGAATTTACTTCCTGCAGAAATTATCTAGGGGTAAGCCAAGAAGCTTTTTCATTTCCCTGTGGAAATGTCAAACCAGAGCAATACCAGATAGTTTGGGTTTTGACCACTGGATGGTCAGCAAATAATGAGGGCATTCGGCCATTTCCATCCCTTTCCAGTGCTTTTTAGTTCTTCATAGCTTTCTTTTACCACAAGGTTGACAGTTGTTGTTGTTCAGTCACTAAGTCGTGTCCGATTCTTTGCGACCCCATGGACCACAGCACGCCAGGCCTCCCTGTCCTCCACTAGCTTCCGGAGTTCGCCCAATTTCATGTTCATTGCTTCGGTGACACTATCTAACCATCTCATCCTCTGCCGCCCCCTTCTCCTTTTGCCTTCAATCTTTCTCAGCATGAGGGTCTTTTCTAAAGAGTCCTCTCTTCTCATGAGGAGGCCAAAGTATTGGAGCTTCAGCTTCAGGATTTGTCCTTCCAGGGAGCAATCAGGCTTGACTTCCTGGAGGATTGATCGATTGGATCTCCTTGCAGTCCAGGGGACTCTTAAGAGTCTTCTCCAACACCATAATTCGAAAGCATCTATTCTTCGGTGCTCTGCCTTTCTTATGGTCCAGCTCTCACATCCATACATTGCTACTGGGAAAACCATAGCTTTGACTATGCGAACCTTTGTTCGCAGTTGTAGCAAGAGGTATTTATTTCATCCCAGCTTGGTGAGGAAGAAAGAGTGTTATGCTCTTTACTCCAGGGGAGGCGGAAGAACTACTCTCTGCCAAAGCTCTTCAGCTTCACTGAAATGCTTCCTCTCAGAAGCAGGCTGTGTTTCTCACAACCAACCTGGAAAAAGCATCAGGACTTGGCAGTTCCAAGAAAAAGTGGCTGCCTAGAGCTCCACAGGATTAACATCCAATGCTTTATGCTTAGTATAATCTACCAAGAGCTTTTCATTGCTATTGGGTTCTGATGGGCAGAAGATAAATCTCACAGCCCTAATAAACAAGTATTTGTCATTTTCTGGAGGAGTAGAATATGGTTGCAAATGCAATAGAAACCAATTAGGGAGATTAAATCCATTCACACAATCACTTGGCAGCTTCCTCCCCCACACCCCCAAAATCTGACTTTGCATTATAATTGGTCTTGACTGAGCATTTGTATACCTAACCGGCCATCTCAGGTTGCTTCCACACAAGCTGTTTTCTCTGGAATGGACATCATTCATTTGCTCCAGATTGTCTGGAGAATCATTGTTGCCAACCAATTGCATTGCAGGGTTTTCTGTGTTGGCCGCCCATCTTTTTTCAAACCTGGCTTGTGTGACTTCCTTGAAGTTAACATGCAGTTGTAGTATCAGGCATCCAGTGTGGACTGGCAAAGGTCTCTTGAGGTTGCTTCCTAACACCGTCTCCTTAATTAGTGGTTCCTTCCCTGCTCCTTTCTTCTACAGAGGCTGCCTTCTCAGCTTCTGCCCCTTTAATTATTTGTTTCTTAGATATTGCTGAACTGGGATGGGAGTGAAACCTTCACATGGGAGAAGGCCCCCCAACAAAAAAAAACTTTCATCCCCATATTGTGTGTCTGCTGAGATTTTGATATTTACTTAAATCCATTTTAAAGGTGCCAAACAAACTCAGAGCACAATCCTAACCTGGAGTTAGGCCAGCACAATTTGGTCAGCAAAGTTTGGCCGGCACAAGGGACACCATAAAGTGTGTTTAGACCAGAGGCGGAGGAAGGGTGTACCGGGTAGTGGTGAGAGCAATGGGCGCTGGCGGCAGCAAGGCGCCACAGCACGGAAAAACCCATGCACTTTTTGTCCTGCCCACCCTCCCTTGCTATCGTGTCATTCCTTAATGGAGCTCTTCCAGGCTCAGGGAGGTATGGCTGGGTGCAGTGACGTCGCCCTGCCCCTGGGCGCGCTTGGAGCCTCGTACGTCTGTGGTTTACACCACTCTTGAAGTCAAGAGAAGCATAAACATGCTCCATCCTCCCTGACTCATCCAAACATACTTTACGGTGTCCCTTGTGCCAGCCAAACAGTGCTGGCCTAACTGTGCTGGCCTAACTCCAGGTTAGGATTGTGCCCACAGGCTTAAGACTACCACAGGGTGAAAGTTGAGGTTACTGGGCTTACTTGTGATTTTCTCATTGTACCTTTAGTCCCGAGCCAAGAGAAAGGGAGACGTTTTCAGATGGCTCCTCTCAGGGCAAGCAAGGTTAAGTCTCCTCCATTCTCGATAGGCTGAGACTAGGTGACTCTGCACTAAGCCTTTAAATACGAAGAACTTAACAAGCAACACGCAAATCCTTCATGCAGACAGGCAACTCAGCCCCATGTGAGTGAGGGGGTGGGTGGGTGGGTGGGTGGGTGTGCGCACTGAATGCAAGGCAGAGAAGAGCCCAGAGTGAAACTTGACGGTGCCACCAGCAAAGCTTTGGCAGCACTAATTAGGTTAAAGTCAGAAGAAAGGCAAGAAAATTAAAGGGAGCAGCCCAGACAGAGGCTTTCTCTTTGCAGAGGTGGCTTTCCTAATTACTTTCTCTGCCGAACATCAGCAGCACCTCATCCTTCTTCTGCCCCCTCAACCCTCTCCCAGCAGGCACAAAGGCAGATGGAGCCCCTTCATCTGGAAGCAAGACCTTGGCACTGTGTGTGGAAGATCGAGACAAGCGGCTGAAACATAAGCCCAAGGGTCAGGAGACTGACTAAGCTTTCTCTTTGAGTGGATGTTAATTGTTAGCCCATCCCATTCTCCAGGGCCTGTATCTGGCTATAGTTAGAAAAGAACCAATTGAAAATATGCAAACCAAGCAAAAACATATGCAAAAATCCCACTTAAAAAAAAGTATCCCTTGTCACCAAATTTCAGTCCAAATTAGCGTTCTGACAGTTCTGAAAATTTGTTCAACCTTGGACACTGTGGAGTTTCTAGAGATTTGCAACTGTGTTGAGAATGTCTCTGCATGTGTGCCCTTGCTGGCAGAACTTGGCAGATGGGAGAGAGAATCAAGTGTGAGTTGATCATGATATTGTGATGAAATTGGGGGACAAGCGGGCTCTTCTGTATAGTAATCTTGACATTTCTTTATTACAAACAGAAATCCCACATACTATTAACAAAGGTGCCAGCCTGTATATTTTAGAATGAATGAATGAAATTTTAGTATGGCGGAAGGCACAGCCAACCTTACATACATGCATATACTCTACAATCCTGCACAATCATTCAAAAAGGTGTGGCTGTTGCTCCTCTTTTTCTAGAGCTGGCATATATCCACTGATAGGGCTCCTACATTAGCTGCACAACGGGAAAAAGTTCAACAATTAAGAGCGCAATCCTAGCCCAGAATTAGACTGGCACAGTTAGGCCAGCAAAGTTTGGCTGGCACCAGGGCCACTGTAAAGCATGTTTGACTCACTCTCAGAGTCAGGGAGGATGGTGCACACATGTGTGGTGGCCTCTCTGAGAGTTGTCCAAACATACCCTTCTGTAGTGTTCCTTGTGTCGGCCAAACTTTGCTGGCCTAACTCCAGGTTAGGATTGCGCCCTAAAGTTCACAGTACCATATGTTTCTTAAAAGAGATACATTCTGCCTGAAATATTGTGACTAGGATCCAAAGCTAGCTAAATGCCACTTTTAGCCAGACAGGTACAAATAAATGACAAGTTATTTAGTACTCGTATCTTGGCAGTCGTTTGGTTTTCCCATCATCCTTTCTGCTATCTGTAAATAAAACAGTCATTACAATCTCCCTGTGATTTTCTGTATCCCTTTGGAATGAGCTGTGATAATAAATCAGGTTTCCTTTTAGTAAATGAGAAAAATGCAGTGCATGTTCTCGTATGCACATGTTCCAGCAGACACATTGTGCAAGTTGGTACACAGACTAAGCAAGTCTGCCTGCATATTTACCCACTGTATACTGTCACAAATCACATGTTTATGTTGATGCTCTTCCAAAAGCTATGCTCTGGTGTACTAACAATTCTTTCCATGCTTTCACCATTGTTCAATATTTTCCTGAACTACTTAGAGAAATCCTCTACAGTGAGGTGTCAGCAGTCTGCTGATTATCTCCAGTGACAGCTGTCTTTTTCCACTGATGCAGGAACAGTAAGTTTATAGTGCCTGGTAGAAATGAACAACTGGATGAGGAGGACCACTGAAGTATCTAGAAAGCAATTTACTGCCACAGGATAGAGTGATGGTCACTACTCTAAATGGCTTAAACCAGTGGTGTCATCCAAATGATTTAGGAACAGCTACTCACTTTTGATTGGCACTTGTCGGGGTCCACCCACCGTAAGTGATATCATAAGCCGGAAGTGATGTCATGACAGAAAGTGAGGTCATAGCTGGAAGTGATGTCATGATTGTTGCCACGGATGTGATCATGTTTGTAATAACTTCAGCTTGTGGTTAATGTTGATTTAACTTCTATTGCTTTGCTTTCTAGAGATGTGTATATACATATTTTGCTTCAACTGTTCCCTGGTTAAATAGCAGGCTAGACTGTACTAGATTGTGAGCCCTTTTGGGACAGGGAGCCATTTAACTTTAATGTTAAATGCAAGGAGCCGGCAAGGAGCAGGAGGGGGAACGGGCGACCAAAAAAAGACCGCATGGGGTCTGGGGCTGGGGGGAGGCTGCAGGAGGAACCGGGACGCTGGATCTGCGCAGCTGGAGGGAGCAGGAGCCCCAGGCAGCCTACCTTCTCACGCTTCCTTTTCCTGGGGCTCCCTCGCTGCTGCTGCTGCTGCCACCTCCGGTCCTCTCGTGTCACTGCTGCCGCCGCCACCACGCTCCCTCCCTGCCTGCCTCCTCACAGAAAGTGCAGGCAACAGCTGCGGGCGTGCAGTACGCATGCACAGCTGCTGAGCCAACCAGCAGACGGGGCCAGCTTCGAGTGGGCGGGGCCAGCTCAACTTCTAGGAACCGGTACTCACGTAGTGGTGTGTAGTGGGTGTATGACATCACTGGCTTAAACAAATTCATGGAGAACAAGTCTACCAAATTGGTTAGGATTGCACTTAAAGAAGATTCTTAACCTTCACACCTACACTTTGTAGGGCACATATCTTTGGTGGATATGGGGTAAGGATCCTGCTAGAGAAGACACACTTCTGCATTCATCTCAGTTTGCAAAGTACAAGTTTTTCATTGTGATCCTAATCACAATTGCAAGAGAATAAGCTTCAACAAGCTGCACAGGACTTACTTCTGAGTAAACATGCAGAGACTTGCATTGGAAAAGGTGATCTCAGGCCGGGCCCAAGCTGAGGTGGTGCCTGGAATGGTGCCCTCATTTTCCATCCCTTATTTTTTTTATTTTTGGAACATGCATCAGCATGTGCATGCCCCAATTCCACCACATCTTCTGTTACCATTCTCTCCTTGCCTTCCGAGATATTTCTTCAAAGCAGGCTGGATGGACTGGAAGTCCTCTTTCACGTTCAATCTGCTTGCTTAGCCTCTTTTGAAGAAGTAACCAGGGAGGCAAAGAGGTGGGTGTCTCATTACATCCCAACAGAGACATTGGGATGGATCAAAGGTGCAGCAGCCCCCTGCTTTTTTCTTCAGCCTCTCCCACAATGACCTGCTCATGGCAGTGGTGCTGGAGCAGAGGTGGATTGCAGCTATTCTGACCTCTTCTTGCTTGCTTGTATCAAACCAAAGAGGATTGGCATGCAGGCTAAAGTGCCTGGGCAGGCTGTGTGCTGAAGAAGGAAGCATGTGGGGCTCCCCCTCAATCTATTTCCTCTCCCAGCCCACTGCTTGAAGCAGCCCCTTCACCCAGTAGCATCTCTATAGGGGGGTGGAGCTCTAAATTTTGCAAGGAGCCTTCCCTTGCTATGTAAATCACTCCTCTCCCTTG
>JAJKFI010033401.1:0-11651 GCA_029204185.1 Lerista edwardsae
ACTAACCAGGTTCACATAAGACCACAATTTCATGACACCCACAAAGAACAACAACTACGTGTACATCTTCCCTTTACACTTTTCTAGAGAACTCACCACAGTTCCAAACACAGGGAAAATCAACTTCCACAAAGATCAATATAGTGAATTGCAGGCTACAAGGAAGTGCAGCAATGCTAAGCTCTGTGCTCACACAAAATCTCTTCATGCACAACGATCCTGCAAGGGAAGTCTGAAAGGAAAGGCATTTCTAGGAGCACTTAAAGGCGAGGCTGGGGGCGATCCTGCAAGGAGGGAGGGAGGTCTGCATTTCTAGGAGCACTTAACAGAGAGGCTGGGGGGGCGATCCTGCAAGGGGGGAGAGAGGTCTGCATTTCTAGGAGCACTTAACAGAGAGGCTGGGGGACGGAGCAAACAACAAAAAAAACAAAACAAAGCCAGCGATGAGTGGGCGGAGCCAGTCCTAAGGTTAGGTTCTGGAATGCACGTTCCGGTGCCTTTCCCCTCCATGTCACCACTGCTCCTCTCCCTTGCTGCTGTAGCCAGTAAGCAACGCCAAGATGTTGCTTTTCCCTGTGAGGATTGGCTAAAATGGTGCAGGAGAGGAGTTATTCCACTGCAAGGTAAGGCTTCTTTCAAAACTTAAGAGCTTTGCCCTCCCTTAGATTTGCCTCTGCTTGCAATTGAAATTCAAATTCAAATGGGCGGGAAATGGCCCTGTTTTCTGGTCCAATTAACAAACGGAGCCACACACAAAAAACCCAGGAAGTGCAAAGCAAAAAACACACACACCAACATGAAGTGCAAAGCAAAAAAAACGGAGCAAAAAAAAACCCGAAGCAAAAAAAACAAGGAGCCAGCAATGAGTTAAGTGGGCGGAGTCCACTAATTGTAACAACCGGAACGCCATTCCAGCTGCATGACAGCACTGGCGGGCCAGCTGCCGTGGGTGGGGCCAGCTCATTTAGAAACCGGTTCTCGGAACCGGTGAGAACCGGGTGCATGACTACACTGGTCTGACCCCCGCAGTGTTTGTCCCCAGACCGTAACTCATACTGGTGTCAATCGCTCCAGGCGTTCCAGCGGGGCATGCCGAGTTGGGTGGCAATCCGCATGCCGAGTTTGATGGCAATCGGTCCAGGCATTCCAGCAGGGCATGGCGGATGTTTTTTTTCGGACCCCTTCTCAACCCCCATGGCGAGGGGGGGCGGCGAAACCCAGACTCCTACGGCGTTGGGAGCATCACCACTCGTCTCGGCAGCCCCAGAAACCACAGATCCGAAACCATTTTGGCCGTTTTTGACCATTTTCATGTGGGGCCCCCTGTGTACCCCCACCCCCAGGGGTAGTAGGGGGCCCTGACCCCCGCAGTGTTTGTCACCAGGCCGCCAGGCATCCGCATGCCGGGTTTGGTGCCATTCGGTCCAGGCGTTCCAGTGGGGCGTGTCGGACATTTTGTTTTGCACCCCTTCTGGCCCCCCATGCCGAGGGGGGCCCAACCTGGACTCCATCGGAGTCGGGAGCGTCGCCACTCATCTCGGCAACCCCAGAAACGATGGATTCCATGCCAATTCCGCCCATTTTCAACCATTTTCATGTGGGGCCCCCTGTGCACCCCCAGCCCCAGGGGTGCTAGGGCCCCCCGCCCCCACAGTGTTTGTGGCCAGGCCACAAGGCATGCACATGCCGGGTTTGGTGGTAATCGGTCCAGGCGTTCCAGCAGGGCATGGCAGATGTTTTGTTTCTCACCCCTTCTCGCTCCCCATGCTGAGGGTGGCTGAACCCGGACTCCACCGGTGTCAGGAGCATTGCCGTTTGTCTCAGCGACCCCGGAAACTACGGATTCGATGCAATTTCTGCTGTTTTCCAGCATTTTCACATGGGCCCCCCCCAGACCCCCACCCCCAGGGGTCCTAAGGGGGTCTGACCCCCCCCCAGTGTTTGTCACCAGACTGGAAGGCACACGCATGCCAGGTTTGGCTTCAATTGGTCCAGGTGTTCCAGGAGGGCAAGGTGGACGGTTTGTTTTACACCCCTTCTCACCACCCCATGCCAAGGGGGGGGCCGAACCCGGAGTCCAACAGTGTCGGGGGCATCATCGCTCATCTCGGCACCCCCGGAAACGACGGATTCGACACAGATGTCGGCCGTTTGCGATCATGTTTGTTGCACCCCCCTGCACCCCCACCACCAGGGGTTCTAGGGGGTTCTGACACCCACAGCGTTTGTCGCCAGGCCGCAAGGTGTCTGCGTGCCGAGTTTGGTGTCGATCGGTCCAGGCGTTGCGGAGCCTATGCGGAACACACACCCACACCCACACCCATACACACACACACACACCCGTTCTTCTTTTTATATATATAGACTAGCTTTTTGGTACCCGGCGTTGCCCGGGTAGGTATTTATCCCAAGATTCTATTGCACACGAAATTACCAATTTACCAATCAGCTCAGCCAATCGTTCCAGGCGTTCCAGCAGGGCATGGCGGACGTTTTGTTTCGCACCCTTTCTCGCCCCCCACGTTGAGGGGGGCCCGAACCTGGACTCCAACGGCGTGGGGAGCATCACCCAGATCCCAACATCCCTCTCCCAGATCCCAACATCCCAGATCCGTTCTGCAGGACTTCTGTTCAGCAGCTGTTCAACACTGTAAAGACTTCAGGTGCTGGAAAGGTTATACTCTGCATGTCATAATCAGAGTGACATCAGCAATGACATCATAGTAGACTGCCTCAGGACACCACACATCAGCTGAAGTATAAACACACACATACATACATACGTTCAGGCCCCCCTTGCGCCCCCGCAAGGTCAGGCGCAAGGGGGGCCTGACCTCCGCAGCGTTTGTCACCAGGCCGCAAGGTGTCGGCGTGCCGAGTTTGGTGTCGATCGGTCCAGGCGTTGCGGATCCTATGCAGTGCGCATGCGCGCGCGCACACACACACGCGCACACGCACACGCACGCACACACTTATATATATATATATATATATATATATATATATATATATATATATAAGATAGATTAGACTTGATGCGACCATGGTATGTGACTGCATTTGGGGAAATGGTCTGTTCTTTTAACAGACTGCTATGTCGTGTACATGCTTTCAACCATCATAGTCAATTGGGCTTACTCCCAGGTATGAATGGATAGGATTGTAGCCTTCGGGATGTTCGGGGAATGTTTTCACAAACAGGTCAGCAACTGCTTGGGAGAGTTAGGAGGATTCTTCATTTTAAATATTTTTTAAACTAATACTTGTAAACTTTTAATTTATCTAATTGATTGAAGGCACAATCCTAACTTGTGCCAGAGCAGGCAGGCCAGTAGGCCTCTGCTGCATCCTAATCAATCAATCAATCAATCAATCAATCAATCAATCAATCAATCAATCAATAGTATTTTTATACCACTTTTCAACACAAGGTTCACAAAGCGGTTTACAGGCAAATAACAATAATAAAGTTAAATGGCTCCCTGTCCCAAAAGGGCTCACAATCTAAAAAAGAAAATGCAGAACACCACCAGCAACAGCCACTGGAAAAGAAGCTGCGCAGGGGTGAAGAGGGACAATTATTCCCCCCCTGCTAAATATAAGAGGGACACCACTTGGAAAAAGTGCCCAGTTAGCAGGGTTCAAGGCACGTTAGGGTTGCACAGGGAAACGGATTGCTGTTTAGCAGGCGCAAGTCCGAGTGCCCTGCCATGGTGCAGAGCGGAGCCGCGCACACGAGGACGGGGGTTAGGATCCAGCTGTTAGGCCAGATCTTGACTCCACCCCTTCCCCGGGCAGCCCCTCCTATGGGAATGCCCTCTCCCGTCTTCCCCCACCCCAAAATGGCCTCATGCTGGGCAAACATGGTCAGGGTGGGACCAGCTTACCTCGCAGGCCGACGCTGCTCTTTGCAACCGCCCAGCGATTCTTGCACTGGCGTGAACGTGCCTTACAGCATGTTTGCAACAATGTGGGGCCGATGCAGATGATCTGGGCCCACCAAGGGGTAGGGTGGCGCTCTGAAGTGATCATATTGGGGGGTGGGTAGGTCTGAGCAATTGTGCTAAACAAATCTATAAAAATGAATACCACACATAATTGAGTCCTGTTCACTTTTTTATGTTCACTAAACATTTAAGTTGTGCTAAACTGAGCTGAAACAGCATCTGCAGCCCCCTTCCGACATCATTTGGCAGCAGAGCTGAACTAATAGTTGCCAGCTTGCATGTCCAGGCATGTAGAATTTTCTGCAGTGTTTGATAGAATCAGACAACTGACGAAGACTGCCGAGACTCAGACCTTTCATCTGTTAAAAAGGGAAGTTTCTTGGTCTCATGAATGAAGATACATCTTTGAAAGTATGCTGGGAAGTCTCCAAGAGATGTCAGCATTCAGAGGGTGGGATCTTTGCATATCTTTTCTTATGGCTCCCAATTGCTAATTATTCAAGCCTCACCCCATCACTGGGAGCCCCAAAATAAAATATTCTGACTACCACTGACATACAAATAATGAAATCACAAGGAGTTTCCAATCATGGAAAAGCAGCACAGCTGCACCAATTCCAGATCTTGCGAGCCATTCAAACTGCATACTTTGAATTTCCATGTTGCAGAATTTGGAAAAATTGGGAATGTTGCTCTTTGACCAAGGGGTGAGGGGGAGAGTGTCTGTTGGGAGCTCCTGAGGGTGGTGGAGGGGGGGATAGATAACATCTTCTACATGCCATATCATTTTCAGTTTTATGCATTTTGTTGAATAATGCGTTTTAATGCATTTCCACAACAGCCTTTGGATAAGCACAGCTTTGTGGCAATGATTAGTATCAGCAGCCATTCTACAGCGGGGAGGGGGCTGTAATGTAGTTCAGGGGAGGCAACTCCAGACAATTGCCTGCTAGAGGGTGTCACTTGGCAAGAGACGAGAATTCCAAATAAGTAACTCTCACATATCAAAGGAGCGGTTTGTTCCAAAGGTAGACGTTTCCTGCACATCTGTACCCTACAACCCCTATTGAAAGGCTGGGAGGTAAAACTCTTTCAGTTACAACCCCTATAAAAACCATTTACAAGTCAAAACAATGAGCTAAACCCTGCACTGGAAGTTCCCCCAGCAAGCAGTCAGAGGCTTGCGTCTTTTCTGTGCTGCTCCGATGGTCGCATGTTTTGCAGAGTATAAGTGTGCATGCACATGTGTTTGGTTATTCTGAAGTGGTTGCAGGTAATTGCCCAACAGTGCCATGAGGACACTGGAAAAAATGCAGCAAGCACAGAGTATCAAATTAAGGAGACAGGCTGAGAAAAATAGCACTTGAGGTATCTGGATGAGTAGGTCAGGGGTGTAAAACATAAGGCCTGCCAGACATGGCCCCCAGAAGAAATTTATCCACCCCACCCCCCTGTAATTGGACTCTCTCATACCTTGAAATTTATGAACAAAATTTGCACATTTTCTCTTCTGCAGCTAATGAGTTTCTATGTGAGAACAAAGTGCTTGTTTCTGGCCATCGCCTGCTTAATGATGTCACTTCCAGCCCTCAGCAGGCATCATGAATGCTATTTGACCCACTATATGAAATGAGTTTGATACCCTGATTTGGATAGCCCCTATGAAGCACTGTTGTACCGAGTAAACCTATTGTTCCATCTCAGTCAGCACTTTGGCAAATAACATAAGAGCCCTGCTGGATCAGGCCAAAGGCCCATCTGCTCCAGCTTCCTGTAGCTCATAGTGGCCCACCAATTGCCTCAGGAAGCACATGAGCCAAGATGCTTGCATCCTGTTGCCATTCCCTTGCACCTAGTATTCTGAAGTAGCCCACTCCTAATGTAAGAAGGTAGCACTACCCATCATGACGTCCATGGACTTTTTCTCCAGAAATCTGTCCAATTCCCTTTTAAAGGCACCTAGGCCAGATGCCATCACCACCTCCTGTAGCAAGGAGTTCCACAGATTAATTACCTGGTGGGTAAAAAAGTATTTCCTGTTATCCAGTCTAACTTTCCCTACACTCACTGCCCTCCAGGGTCCCAAGCAGGGATCTCGCTTCACCAACTATCTGATCCATTTAGCCAGAGCTACCAAAGTTTGAACTTGGAAAGGAGGGCAACTGCTCTACCACTGCGCTATGGCCTCTCCCCTACAAGAGGGGGCTTGTCAGACATGGATCAAAGAATGACACATTAGCCTGTATGCAGCTACAGTTGGAAAGCCCTGATGTTGGCAAAACAGATGAAATGAGAAAACTAGCCAGGTTCAAAGCCTTACAAATTTCAGCTCGAGAACAATCCCACATTGTCTGGGGCATGGATCAAATAGGTCACTTGGGCAGCCGTCTTCAATTTCTATGAAAATTCTGTCTTTTCCCCAGAAAGAATTGTTGGCTCTGTTAGCCCCCATTGCGATGCTTCCACAAGGACCACCAGAAGGCAGGAGAGTTCAGTGACCTTATGTTTTTTTAAAGCATGAGTGAAAAACGAGTGTAAAGCAAAGTGGTTATACAAGGGTTTGAACGCATCCTTTGCCAAGTCCAAGATTTCTTCAGATAAAGCCTGTCCCTGAATGAATGGCAGAGCTGAACTGGGTGGCTCATTTAGGAGCAGCTCTGTGCCAGCTAGTTTTGAGTTTCATGTCCTCTGGGCACTGAATTCTCAAGCCGGCAAGGAGAAGTGCACCCCGACCCAGTGACTCAGCAACCCACAAACGGCGGGTGGAATTCAAGCCCCCCTGGGCAAGGCTTTAGGCAAGATTTACTGCATGAGACGACGTCTGCATTTCCAAACCCACCTCTTTGCAACCCCTAGTTGGGGGACCCCTTGCTTTGCACAGTTGAGAGGTGGGGAATGTAAGTAGTGCTACTTACTCGTGGCCAGGAGGCTGTAAAAAATTCAGGAGCCTGACAACGTTCAGGCTCTGGAAACGACCAGACTTATTTCAGCAAACATTTGCTGGACCGAGCAAGGATTTTTTGCAGTGGGCTCTCATGCCAGCTTTAAGCAGCTAGTCTAAAATATTATCTGTCTTTACAGCACAGGTTAGCAGTATTGCCATATCTGGAAAAAAAAAAAACATCCTCTGCTGCTACTATCGAACATGTAGCATTCTGCATGGTGCAGCTATAAAGTGTATATTTCAACTGCCAGACCACACATGCAAAGCTTAATTAAATAGACATGGCCCGTTGATCCCAGACCACAGACTTAACGTTCTGTGCTATGGATGTCTCATCAGAAATTTACTACTTGTGCTATAAAGGGAGCATTATGGTAACATACAATGACCTGCTTACTGGTGTGTTGGATCATTCTCTACAAGTTTGGTATTTGACAAACTACTACATAAAAGTGTAACTTCTATGCTGATGGGCCCCAGGTCAGCCAGAAAGGGTCCTGAAGGCATTATAATCATCCACCACTTACCTACAAAGGAGATATTGTAATGGAACTTGCCAGTAAAAAAATAATTAGGGCAAAGTTACACCCATAAACTAGAGGTTATTAGCCCTGGAAGTTTCAGGCAACGGTAAATGTGCCTGTAGAGGTTTAGCAGCAGATTCAACGAGCCAGAGCTTGCAATGACAGTTTCAGTGCACATTACAGCAAGAACATTTAACAATTTCAAACTTGCCTAATACACTGTGAGTTCAGACCCTCCAACCATCAATACAGATCCAAATTCAGCACGTGAGGTTATTTATTGGATCAGTCTCAAGTCCTATGACTAATTCTTGGAAGCTTTGACAGTTGTCCTAAATATGCCTGTCAGGACAATGCCTAGAAATGAAACGGAGCTTCCAAGGATATACAACTCACTAATAAAACATCAGTAGTGGCTGCAGTGCAGGAGTTTGAAAATTGATAAGCTAGTGCCACTGTGTGGGGAACTTTAGTCACATTCACACTGTGGGCTTTAGGAGACACAGAAATCAACCTTTCGCTTTTGAAAATACATGTTCTACGTATTCAATGCCAGTAGAAGATGGTGAATTCAAATACCACCAATATTCAGAGGGTGAATATACCTCTGCAGTATCTGAATCTACAATTTGATGGGACTGGATCACATGAATGAGTGACTGAGATTGCAATCCTATCTGGGCGCAGAGTTGACACGGTGGCTGCTACGCTGGCGCAAATCGCCGTAAAGCACTTTTTAATTCCTCTTTGAAGAGGCAGTCCTGGCAGGATGGCTTACGCTGGCCTGCCAGTACTGGATCGGAGTCCCTGGTCACCAATAGAGGTTTGTGCAGAGTGGCTCAGGGGCTGGGAGAGGGTGGTGGGAGTTTCAGAGCGGGGGCATTTCTGGGACGGGGTGGATGGAATGGGGGCGGATCTGGCTTTGGGGGCAGGGTAGGTGGAGGCTTCCTCTGCTATATACAATTCTCCCTCCTGATCCAGCTGGCATTACACCAGGCTGATCCAAGCAGCCCCATGGGGCAGGCTGGAGCACAACTCAGTGTAAGGGGAAATATCCCCTTGCCCCAAGGAGACCTACAGCTGCCTCCTAACCTGTGCTGAAAACAGCACAGGTCATGCGGCCTGGCCGAGCCAGTGCAGGTTAGAATTGGGCTGTGGGGTGTGTTTTGATGTATAACAACCCAGTAGGAATAATTTGTTTTGCAAAGGTTTCAGGATTTCTGTCTGAAATTCTGGAGAGTTGCTGTCAGCGTAGACACTTCTGAGCTAGATGGACCAGTGATGTGTCTTGGTACAAGCTGCTTCACATGTTCCATGTGGGTCCTGTGCAATTCAGTTTCTCTACAGGAACATGATTCCAAGGCTGTTCACAGAGGTTCTGACATAAAATCAATGGCACTTCCACTTCACATTCTTGTATGATCCCCAAACTATTAAGTAAAATAAAACGATGGTACAATGGTGTGCCCCCTCCACAAAGTGCATTAGTGAGCAGAAAAGTGCATATGACTCCTCTGCCATTAGAGAGGTAAGGTAAAACCATTCTTTCCAGTTCAGTACACAGAAGATACCAATTTTCATTGTTAGAGACATGGTCCCTAAAGTAGTGGGGAGGTACTACATACCATGACTCCCTAGTGATGAGGAAAGAGAGAATATGGCCTTCTTTTCCTCTTGGGCACAGAAGGGGATGCTACAGTAGAAATCCATACATCTCTGGCAGCATAAACAACCTTTCTTTTCTATCACTGTTACCAGCCAAGGCTAAAATACGCCCCTGCTTCTATCAGCTTCTCTAGTGGTAGTTACAGCAAACACAGAAAGCCTTGTGGCACCTTAAATCCAGTCAATAAAGAAGAGAGTCTATTATGCACAAAAAGGTACGCACATGTGCACACACAGACAGAGGTCAAATGGCCACAAAATTTAAGAGCTATAGTCTATGACAACACTGTAAAGTGTAAATGTGTACAAAATATGTAGTGAGTCACTCACAACACAAATGCACAATGCATATATTTAAGCTTTATGAGGTATTGTCACAGACTGTGGGCCCAATCCTATCCAACTTTCCAGTGCTGATGTAGCCCTGTCAATGGGGCACACGCTGCATCCTGCAGTGGGGGTGCAAGTCACAGCAGCCTCCTCAAGGTAAGTGAATGCTTGTTCCCTGACCTCATGGCTGAATTACAGCTGCATCAAGGCGGGAAAATTGGATAGGATTGAGTCCTGCATTTCTCTTGCATTTCATAACCATTCCCCCCCCCCCCATTTTAAATTTCTCTCTATACTCCAATATCAGACTCTTACTTTGATTCCCTCCACATTTTAATATGAAGCAGAAGGTCAAAAGGATCAAAACCAAGCTGGGAGGGCAGAGTTCATGTCATTCAGGTGAAACTATTGTACAGACACGTGTAAACAAGATTTGAAATGGAAATGTGCAGACTCCTTGGAAAGGTAAAAAATGCCCTCAACCCTACAGACTTATGTTCATGGCCATCTAAAACATCAAATCCAGTTGAATTTATTTTATTTAGCTCTTTCTGACGCATCACTAACATAACCATAGGGATGACTGTTTGTACAGCAATTACAGAACCCGTCTTGCCACTGGCACACAAGAAAAGCACCAGACTCGACCCCAGAGCAGTCCATTCATTGTCACATTGTCTTGCTTTCATTCTGCATAAAACGGTCTAGAAACGAAGCCAGAACATGGCACTGCGGATACGGTTGTAGTCTGGAAGCTGTTCAATAGGGCCTGAAAGAAAAGAGAGTTGGTCATTTGAAACATGGCAGAGAAACTCCTGGCACCATTTCAGTCCCACTGTTCTCTAATCAACGCTACCACTATTAAGGTCTTAAATACAAAGCAAAGCTTTACTGGACTCTTATAAGTGTTCCTGAGATCAGCTGTAACAATGAGCCTCTGTTCTAGCCTCTTCAACATCTCCAATCCCCAGTGTGTAAATTGGATTCAACAACAGAACAAAATCCAAGTCTCGAAGGTGTCTCAGACAAGGTGGTATTTTGGGGGGATTTTGTTGACTCCCCATTTTGTCTGAAAACCTCCCTCCAAAGAGCTTTGCTTTGAAAGGCTCAGACTGAACCTTAATTAGTGATTCCCCTGTCACACCCTACAATACCTGCTCTAGCTACCCAAGCTGTTCAGGCAAGTTTTTCTAGGGGAACGTTTCCTTGGCTGGCAGACAGGAAGAGCTGCTACAAAGAGCCAGCTGAGTTGCTAGTGTTGTATAAACTAACAGGACCCCTAGAAGACAACATTTCTACCACACGCTGATAGAGCCTGACACTATTTTAATTATAGCTTCAATAATCACGCTGGGAGAGCAGCAAACAGCTTGGTTACTACTGTTTGCAGTCACTAATTGGGCTGCTTCAGATTAGCTATGCCAAAACACAGTTTAAGCAAAACAGAAGCGAAAACGGATAAGTTGTGTGACAGAAACCTCCAAATAACCAAGCACATCCCTCATGGAAGCTGTTATCAATGACACTCACTGTTTTTTCACCTTCCAAGCAGGAGACAATACAAAAGGCCCAGCCACTTACCAACTGCTGCAACAGCTGGGCATTTGTCATAGAGGTATTTGCTGCAGACCTCCCGCACAGTCCTGGCATCAACCTCCTAGAAGAGGGTTCAGAGAAAAGCAGTGTCATAGTTCAGACAGTACACCCAGAGGCTTCACTTTTTCATAGTATGGTGGTATGCCAGCCTAGGCTGAGAGCTGCAATGAGCAAAACACAGGTTGCCGTTGATTTCATCTCACTGGGCCCCTTGTAAGAAAGCTTGCTATATCAACAATACTTCTCTGAAGGTACTAAGAGCAGCTTTACACATTACAATTTTCAGCAGCAACTGCCCAATTTATGCTATAAATCCACCAAACATTAATGCATCACACTTTAAGGAATGTAATTTTTTTCCTCTCATGAGAGTAATTCATGAGAGTAATGAAAGCTCTGGGTATGCACAAAATGGGCTTGATCTAGTGTCATTCTCTAAGAACACAGTTTAGTAGTGGGTAGATGGTTACATTTCTTTTATAGACATTTAAGAGCAAGGTATTAATCTATCATTCCATGGTACACAGGTTTTAGTGAGTACCTCCGCAGATAACCCAAGTTCTCGAAGTATTACGTCCCCAAAAAGTGAGCACACACAAAAAATGTAACTCCACCTTTCATAAACCAGTAATGCTTACAGAAATT
>JAJKFI010033402.1:0-11648 GCA_029204185.1 Lerista edwardsae
ACTAACCAGGTTCACATAAGACCACAATTTCATGACACCCACAAAGAACAACAACTACGTGTACATCTTCCCTTTACACTTTTCTAGAGAACTCACCACAGTTCCAAACACAGGGAAAATCAACTTCCACAAAGATCAATATAGTGAATTGCAGGCTACAAGGAAGTGCAGCAATGCTAAGCTCTGTGCTCACACAAAATCTCTTCATGCACAACGATCCTGCAAGGGAAGTCTGAAAGGAAAGGCATTTCTAGGAGCACTTAAAGGCGAGGCTGGGGGCGATCCTGCAAGGAGGGAGGGAGGTCTGCATTTCTAGGAGCACTTAACAGAGAGGCTGGGGGGGCGATCCTGCAAGGGGGGAGAGAGGTCTGCATTTCTAGGAGCACTTAACAGAGAGGCTGGGGGACGGAGCAAACAACAAAAAAAACAAAACAAAGCCAGCGATGAGTGGGCGGAGCCAGTCCTAAGGTTAGGTTCTGGAATGCACGTTCCGGTGCCTTTCCCCTCCATGTCACCACTGCTCCTCTCCCTTGCTGCTGTAGCCAGTAAGCAACGCCAAGATGTTGCTTTTCCCTGTGAGGATTGGCTAAAATGGTGCAGGAGAGGAGTTATTCCACTGCAAGGTAAGGCTTCTTTCAAAACTTAAGAGCTTTGCCCTCCCTTAGATTTGCCTCTGCTTGCAATTGAAATTCAAATTCAAATGGGCGGGAAATGGCCCTGTTTTCTGGTCCAATTAACAAACGGAGCCACACACAAAAAACCCAGGAAGTGCAAAGCAAAAAACACACACACCAACATGAAGTGCAAAGCAAAAAAAACGGAGCAAAAAAAAACCCGAAGCAAAAAAAACAAGGAGCCAGCAATGAGTTAAGTGGGCGGAGTCCACTAATTGTAACAACCGGAACGCCATTCCAGCTGCATGACAGCACTGGCGGGCCAGCTGCCGTGGGTGGGGCCAGCTCATTTAGAAACCGGTTCTCGGAACCGGTGAGAACCGGGTGCATGACTACACTGGTCTGACCCCCGCAGTGTTTGTCCCCAGACCGTAACTCATACTGGTGTCAATCGCTCCAGGCGTTCCAGCGGGGCATGCCGAGTTGGGTGGCAATCCGCATGCCGAGTTTGATGGCAATCGGTCCAGGCATTCCAGCAGGGCATGGCGGATGTTTTTTTTCGGACCCCTTCTCAACCCCCATGGCGAGGGGGGGCGGCGAAACCCAGACTCCTACGGCGTTGGGAGCATCACCACTCGTCTCGGCAGCCCCAGAAACCACAGATCCGAAACCATTTTGGCCGTTTTTGACCATTTTCATGTGGGGCCCCCTGTGTACCCCCACCCCCAGGGGTAGTAGGGGGCCCTGACCCCCGCAGTGTTTGTCACCAGGCCGCCAGGCATCCGCATGCCGGGTTTGGTGCCATTCGGTCCAGGCGTTCCAGTGGGGCGTGTCGGACATTTTGTTTTGCACCCCTTCTGGCCCCCCATGCCGAGGGGGGCCCAACCTGGACTCCATCGGAGTCGGGAGCGTCGCCACTCATCTCGGCAACCCCAGAAACGATGGATTCCATGCCAATTCCGCCCATTTTCAACCATTTTCATGTGGGGCCCCCTGTGCACCCCCAGCCCCAGGGGTGCTAGGGCCCCCCGCCCCCACAGTGTTTGTGGCCAGGCCACAAGGCATGCACATGCCGGGTTTGGTGGTAATCGGTCCAGGCGTTCCAGCAGGGCATGGCAGATGTTTTGTTTCTCACCCCTTCTCGCTCCCCATGCTGAGGGTGGCTGAACCCGGACTCCACCGGTGTCAGGAGCATTGCCGTTTGTCTCAGCGACCCCGGAAACTACGGATTCGATGCAATTTCTGCTGTTTTCCAGCATTTTCACATGGGCCCCCCCAGACCCCCACCCCCAGGGGTCCTAAGGGGGTCTGACCCCCCCCCAGTGTTTGTCACCAGACTGGAAGGCACACGCATGCCAGGTTTGGCTTCAATTGGTCCAGGTGTTCCAGGAGGGCAAGGTGGACGGTTTGTTTTACACCCCTTCTCACCACCCCATGCCAAGGGGGGGCCGAACCCGGAGTCCAACAGTGTCGGGGGCATCATCGCTCATCTCGGCACCCCCGGAAACGACGGATTCGACACAGATGTCGGCCGTTTGCGATCATGTTTGTTGCACCCCCCTGCACCCCCACCACCAGGGGTTCTAGGGGGTTCTGACACCCACAGCGTTTGTCGCCAGGCCGCAAGGTGTCTGCGTGCCGAGTTTGGTGTCGATCGGTCCAGGCGTTGCGGAGCCTATGCGGAACACACACCCACACCCACACCCATACACACACACACACACCCGTTCTTCTTTTTATATATATAGACTAGCTTTTTGGTACCCGGCGTTGCCCGGGTAGGTATTTATCCCAAGATTCTATTGCACACGAAATTACCAATTTACCAATCAGCTCAGCCAATCGTTCCAGGCGTTCCAGCAGGGCATGGCGGACGTTTTGTTTCGCACCCTTTCTCGCCCCCCACGTTGAGGGGGGCCCGAACCTGGACTCCAACGGCGTGGGGAGCATCACCCAGATCCCAACATCCCTCTCCCAGATCCCAACATCCCAGATCCGTTCTGCAGGACTTCTGTTCAGCAGCTGTTCAACACTGTAAAGACTTCAGGTGCTGGAAAGGTTATACTCTGCATGTCATAATCAGAGTGACATCAGCAATGACATCATAGTAGACTGCCTCAGGACACCACACATCAGCTGAAGTATAAACACACACATACATACATACGTTCAGGCCCCCCTTGCGCCCCCGCAAGGTCAGGCGCAAGGGGGGCCTGACCTCCGCAGCGTTTGTCACCAGGCCGCAAGGTGTCGGCGTGCCGAGTTTGGTGTCGATCGGTCCAGGCGTTGCGGATCCTATGCAGTGCGCATGCGCGCGCGCACACACACACGCGCACACGCACACGCACGCACACACTTATATATATATATATATATATATATATATATATATATATATATATAAGATAGATTAGACTTGATGCGACCATGGTATGTGACTGCATTTGGGGAAATGGTCTGTTCTTTTAACAGACTGCTATGTCGTGTACATGCTTTCAACCATCATAGTCAATTGGGCTTACTCCCAGGTATGAATGGATAGGATTGTAGCCTTCGGGATGTTCGGGGAATGTTTTCACAAACAGGTCAGCAACTGCTTGGGAGAGTTAGGAGGATTCTTCATTTTAAATATTTTTTAAACTAATACTTGTAAACTTTTAATTTATCTAATTGATTGAAGGCACAATCCTAACTTGTGCCAGAGCAGGCAGGCCAGTAGGCCTCTGCTGCATCCTAATCAATCAATCAATCAATCAATCAATCAATCAATCAATCAATCAATCAATAGTATTTTTATACCACTTTTCAACACAAGGTTCACAAAGCGGTTTACAGGCAAATAACAATAATAAAGTTAAATGGCTCCCTGTCCCAAAAGGGCTCACAATCTAAAAAAGAAAATGCAGAACACCACCAGCAACAGCCACTGGAAAAGAAGCTGCGCAGGGGTGAAGAGGGACAATTATTCCCCCCCTGCTAAATATAAGAGGGACACCACTTGGAAAAAGTGCCCAGTTAGCAGGGTTCAAGGCACGTTAGGGTTGCACAGGGAAACGGATTGCTGTTTAGCAGGCGCAAGTCCGAGTGCCCTGCCATGGTGCAGAGCGGAGCCGCGCACACGAGGACGGGGGTTAGGATCCAGCTGTTAGGCCAGATCTTGACTCCACCCCTTCCCCGGGCAGCCCCTCCTATGGGAATGCCCTCTCCCGTCTTCCCCCACCCCAAAATGGCCTCATGCTGGGCAAACATGGTCAGGGTGGGACCAGCTTACCTCGCAGGCCGACGCTGCTCTTTGCAACCGCCCAGCGATTCTTGCACTGGCGTGAACGTGCCTTACAGCATGTTTGCAACAATGTGGGGCCGATGCAGATGATCTGGGCCCACCAAGGGGTAGGGTGGCGCTCTGAAGTGATCATATTGGGGGGTGGGTAGGTCTGAGCAATTGTGCTAAACAAATCTATAAAAATGAATACCACACATAATTGAGTCCTGTTCACTTTTTTATGTTCACTAAACATTTAAGTTGTGCTAAACTGAGCTGAAACAGCATCTGCAGCCCCCTTCCGACATCATTTGGCAGCAGAGCTGAACTAATAGTTGCCAGCTTGCATGTCCAGGCATGTAGAATTTTCTGCAGTGTTTGATAGAATCAGACAACTGACGAAGACTGCCGAGACTCAGACCTTTCATCTGTTAAAAAGGGAAGTTTCTTGGTCTCATGAATGAAGATACATCTTTGAAAGTATGCTGGGAAGTCTCCAAGAGATGTCAGCATTCAGAGGGTGGGATCTTTGCATATCTTTTCTTATGGCTCCCAATTGCTAATTATTCAAGCCTCACCCCATCACTGGGAGCCCCAAAATAAAATATTCTGACTACCACTGACATACAAATAATGAAATCACAAGGAGTTTCCAATCATGGAAAAGCAGCACAGCTGCACCAATTCCAGATCTTGCGAGCCATTCAAACTGCATACTTTGAATTTCCATGTTGCAGAATTTGGAAAAATTGGGAATGTTGCTCTTTGACCAAGGGGTGAGGGGGAGAGTGTCTGTTGGGAGCTCCTGAGGGTGGTGGAGGGGGGGATAGATAACATCTTCTACATGCCATATCATTTTCAGTTTTATGCATTTTGTTGAATAATGCGTTTTAATGCATTTCCACAACAGCCTTTGGATAAGCACAGCTTTGTGGCAATGATTAGTATCAGCAGCCATTCTACAGCGGGGAGGGGGCTGTAATGTAGTTCAGGGGAGGCAACTCCAGACAATTGCCTGCTAGAGGGTGTCACTTGGCAAGAGACGAGAATTCCAAATAAGTAACTCTCACATATCAAAGGAGCGGTTTGTTCCAAAGGTAGACGTTTCCTGCACATCTGTACCCTACAACCCCTATTGAAAGGCTGGGAGGTAAAACTCTTTCAGTTACAACCCCTATAAAAACCATTTACAAGTCAAAACAATGAGCTAAACCCTGCACTGGAAGTTCCCCCAGCAAGCAGTCAGAGGCTTGCGTCTTTTCTGTGCTGCTCCGATGGTCGCATGTTTTGCAGAGTATAAGTGTGCATGCACATGTGTTTGGTTATTCTGAAGTGGTTGCAGGTAATTGCCCAACAGTGCCATGAGGACACTGGAAAAAATGCAGCAAGCACAGAGTATCAAATTAAGGAGACAGGCTGAGAAAAATAGCACTTGAGGTATCTGGATGAGTAGGTCAGGGGTGTAAAACATAAGGCCTGCCAGACATGGCCCCCAGAAGAAATTTATCCACCCCACCCCCCTGTAATTGGACTCTCTCATACCTTGAAATTTATGAACAAAATTTGCACATTTTCTCTTCTGCAGCTAATGAGTTTCTATGTGAGAACAAAGTGCTTGTTTCTGGCCATCGCCTGCTTAATGATGTCACTTCCAGCCCTCAGCAGGCATCATGAATGCTATTTGACCCACTATATGAAATGAGTTTGATACCCTGATTTGGATAGCCCCTATGAAGCACTGTTGTACCGAGTAAACCTATTGTTCCATCTCAGTCAGCACTTTGGCAAATAACATAAGAGCCCTGCTGGATCAGGCCAAAGGCCCATCTGCTCCAGCTTCCTGTAGCTCATAGTGGCCCACCAATTGCCTCAGGAAGCACATGAGCCAAGATGCTTGCATCCTGTTGCCATTCCCTTGCACCTAGTATTCTGAAGTAGCCCACTCCTAATGTAAGAAGGTAGCACTACCCATCATGACGTCCATGGACTTTTTCTCCAGAAATCTGTCCAATTCCCTTTTAAAGGCACCTAGGCCAGATGCCATCACCACCTCCTGTAGCAAGGAGTTCCACAGATTAATTACCTGGTGGGTAAAAAAGTATTTCCTGTTATCCAGTCTAACTTTCCCTACACTCACTGCCCTCCAGGGTCCCAAGCAGGGATCTCGCTTCACCAACTATCTGATCCATTTAGCCAGAGCTACCAAAGTTTGAACTTGGAAAGGAGGGCAACTGCTCTACCACTGCGCTATGGCCTCTCCCCTACAAGAGGGGGCTTGTCAGACATGGATCAAAGAATGACACATTAGCCTGTATGCAGCTACAGTTGGAAAGCCCTGATGTTGGCAAAACAGATGAAATGAGAAAACTAGCCAGGTTCAAAGCCTTACAAATTTCAGCTCGAGAACAATCCCACATTGTCTGGGGCATGGATCAAATAGGTCACTTGGGCAGCCGTCTTCAATTTCTATGAAAATTCTGTCTTTTCCCCAGAAAGAATTGTTGGCTCTGTTAGCCCCCATTGCGATGCTTCCACAAGGACCACCAGAAGGCAGGAGAGTTCAGTGACCTTATGTTTTTTTAAAGCATGAGTGAAAAACGAGTGTAAAGCAAAGTGGTTATACAAGGGTTTGAACGCATCCTTTGCCAAGTCCAAGATTTCTTCAGATAAAGCCTGTCCCTGAATGAATGGCAGAGCTGAACTGGGTGGCTCATTTAGGAGCAGCTCTGTGCCAGCTAGTTTTGAGTTTCATGTCCTCTGGGCACTGAATTCTCAAGCCGGCAAGGAGAAGTGCACCCCGACCCAGTGACTCAGCAACCCACAAACGGCGGGTGGAATTCAAGCCCCCCTGGGCAAGGCTTTAGGCAAGATTTACTGCATGAGACGACGTCTGCATTTCCAAACCCACCTCTTTGCAACCCCTAGTTGGGGGACCCCTTGCTTTGCACAGTTGAGAGGTGGGGAATGTAAGTAGTGCTACTTACTCGTGGCCAGGAGGCTGTAAAAAATTCAGGAGCCTGACAACGTTCAGGCTCTGGAAACGACCAGACTTATTTCAGCAAACATTTGCTGGACCGAGCAAGGATTTTTTGCAGTGGGCTCTCATGCCAGCTTTAAGCAGCTAGTCTAAAATATTATCTGTCTTTACAGCACAGGTTAGCAGTATTGCCATATCTGGAAAAAAAAAAAACATCCTCTGCTGCTACTATCGAACATGTAGCATTCTGCATGGTGCAGCTATAAAGTGTATATTTCAACTGCCAGACCACACATGCAAAGCTTAATTAAATAGACATGGCCCGTTGATCCCAGACCACAGACTTAACGTTCTGTGCTATGGATGTCTCATCAGAAATTTACTACTTGTGCTATAAAGGGAGCATTATGGTAACATACAATGACCTGCTTACTGGTGTGTTGGATCATTCTCTACAAGTTTGGTATTTGACAAACTACTACATAAAAGTGTAACTTCTATGCTGATGGGCCCCAGGTCAGCCAGAAAGGGTCCTGAAGGCATTATAATCATCCACCACTTACCTACAAAGGAGATATTGTAATGGAACTTGCCAGTAAAAAAATAATTAGGGCAAAGTTACACCCATAAACTAGAGGTTATTAGCCCTGGAAGTTTCAGGCAACGGTAAATGTGCCTGTAGAGGTTTAGCAGCAGATTCAACGAGCCAGAGCTTGCAATGACAGTTTCAGTGCACATTACAGCAAGAACATTTAACAATTTCAAACTTGCCTAATACACTGTGAGTTCAGACCCTCCAACCATCAATACAGATCCAAATTCAGCACGTGAGGTTATTTATTGGATCAGTCTCAAGTCCTATGACTAATTCTTGGAAGCTTTGACAGTTGTCCTAAATATGCCTGTCAGGACAATGCCTAGAAATGAAACGGAGCTTCCAAGGATATACAACTCACTAATAAAACATCAGTAGTGGCTGCAGTGCAGGAGTTTGAAAATTGATAAGCTAGTGCCACTGTGTGGGGAACTTTAGTCACATTCACACTGTGGGCTTTAGGAGACACAGAAATCAACCTTTCGCTTTTGAAAATACATGTTCTACGTATTCAATGCCAGTAGAAGATGGTGAATTCAAATACCACCAATATTCAGAGGGTGAATATACCTCTGCAGTATCTGAATCTACAATTTGATGGGACTGGATCACATGAATGAGTGACTGAGATTGCAATCCTATCTGGGCGCAGAGTTGACACGGTGGCTGCTACGCTGGCGCAAATCGCCGTAAAGCACTTTTTAATTCCTCTTTGAAGAGGCAGTCCTGGCAGGATGGCTTACGCTGGCCTGCCAGTACTGGATCGGAGTCCCTGGTCACCAATAGAGGTTTGTGCAGAGTGGCTCAGGGGCTGGGAGAGGGTGGTGGGAGTTTCAGAGCGGGGGCATTTCTGGGAAGGGGTGGATGGAATGGGGGCGGATCTGGCTTTGGGGGCAGGGTAGGTGGAGGCTTCCTCTGCTATATACAATTCTCCCTCCTGATCCAGCTGGCATTACACCAGGCTGATCCAAGCAGCCCCATGGGGCAGGCTGGAGCACAACTCAGTGTAAGGGGAAATATCCCCTTGCCCCAAGGAGACCTACAGCTGCCTCCTAACCTGTGCTGAAAACAGCACAGGTCATGCGGCCTGGCCGAGCCAGTGCAGGTTAGAATTGGGCTGTGGGGTGTGTTTTGATGTATAACAACCCAGTAGGAATAATTTGTTTTGCAAAGGTTTCAGGATTTCTGTCTGAAATTCTGGAGAGTTGCTGTCAGCGTAGACACTTCTGAGCTAGATGGACCAGTGATGTGTCTTGGTACAAGCTGCTTCACATGTTCCATGTGGGTCCTGTGCAATTCAGTTTCTCTACAGGAACATGATTCCAAGGCTGTTCACAGAGGTTCTGACATAAAATCAATGGCACTTCCACTTCACATTCTTGTATGATCCCCAAACTATTAAGTAAAATAAAACGATGGTACAATGGTGTGCCCCCTCCACAAAGTGCATTAGTGAGCAGAAAAGTGCATATGACTCCTCTGCCATTAGAGAGGTAAGGTAAAACCATTCTTTCCAGTTCAGTACACAGAAGATACCAATTTTCATTGTTAGAGACATGGTCCCTAAAGTAGTGGGGAGGTACTACATACCATGACTCCCTAGTGATGAGGAAAGAGAGAATATGGCCTTCTTTTCCTCTTGGGCACAGAAGGGGATGCTACAGTAGAAATCCATACATCTCTGGCAGCATAAACAACCTTTCTTTTCTATCACTGTTACCAGCCAAGGCTAAAATACGCCCCTGCTTCTATCAGCTTCTCTAGTGGTAGTTACAGCAAACACAGAAAGCCTTGTGGCACCTTAAATCCAGTCAATAAAGAAGAGAGTCTATTATGCACAAAAAGGTACGCACATGTGCACACACAGACAGAGGTCAAATGGCCACAAAATTTAAGAGCTATAGTCTATGACAACACTGTAAAGTGTAAATGTGTACAAAATATGTAGTGAGTCACTCACAACACAAATGCACAATGCATATATTTAAGCTTTATGAGGTATTGTCACAGACTGTGGGCCCAATCCTATCCAACTTTCCAGTGCTGATGTAGCCCTGTCAATGGGGCACACGCTGCATCCTGCAGTGGGGGTGCAAGTCACAGCAGCCTCCTCAAGGTAAGTGAATGCTTGTTCCCTGACCTCATGGCTGAATTACAGCTGCATCAAGGCGGGAAAATTGGATAGGATTGAGTCCTGCATTTCTCTTGCATTTCATAACCATTCCCCCCCCCCCCATTTTAAATTTCTCTCTATACTCCAATATCAGACTCTTACTTTGATTCCCTCCACATTTTAATATGAAGCAGAAGGTCAAAAGGATCAAAACCAAGCTGGGAGGGCAGAGTTCATGTCATTCAGGTGAAACTATTGTACAGACACGTGTAAACAAGATTTGAAATGGAAATGTGCAGACTCCTTGGAAAGGTAAAAAATGCCCTCAACCCTACAGACTTATGTTCATGGCCATCTAAAACATCAAATCCAGTTGAATTTATTTTATTTAGCTCTTTCTGACGCATCACTAACATAACCATAGGGATGACTGTTTGTACAGCAATTACAGAACCCGTCTTGCCACTGGCACACAAGAAAAGCACCAGACTCGACCCCAGAGCAGTCCATTCATTGTCACATTGTCTTGCTTTCATTCTGCATAAAACGGTCTAGAAACGAAGCCAGAACATGGCACTGCGGATACGGTTGTAGTCTGGAAGCTGTTCAATAGGGCCTGAAAGAAAAGAGAGTTGGTCATTTGAAACATGGCAGAGAAACTCCTGGCACCATTTCAGTCCCACTGTTCTCTAATCAACGCTACCACTATTAAGGTCTTAAATACAAAGCAAAGCTTTACTGGACTCTTATAAGTGTTCCTGAGATCAGCTGTAACAATGAGCCTCTGTTCTAGCCTCTTCAACATCTCCAATCCCCAGTGTGTAAATTGGATTCAACAACAGAACAAAATCCAAGTCTCGAAGGTGTCTCAGACAAGGTGGTATTTTGGGGGGATTTTGTTGACTCCCCATTTTGTCTGAAAACCTCCCTCCAAAGAGCTTTGCTTTGAAAGGCTCAGACTGAACCTTAATTAGTGATTCCCCTGTCACACCCTACAATACCTGCTCTAGCTACCCAAGCTGTTCAGGCAAGTTTTTCTAGGGGAACGTTTCCTTGGCTGGCAGACAGGAAGAGCTGCTACA
Source organism: Lerista edwardsae (assembly GCA_029204185.1). Classification (NCBI taxonomy): domain Eukaryota; kingdom Metazoa; phylum Chordata; class Lepidosauria; order Squamata; family Scincidae; genus Lerista; species Lerista edwardsae. The sequence continues at coordinate 10,644 of JAJKFI010033402.1, forward strand.
AAGAGCCAGCTGAGTTGCTAGTGTTGTATAAACTAACAGGACCCCTAGAAGACAACATTTCTACCACACGCTGATAGAGCCTGACACTATTTTAATTATAGCTTCAATAATCACGCTGGGAGAGCAGCAAACAGCTTGGTTACTACTGTTTGCAGTCACTAATTGGGCTGCTTCAGATTAGCTATGCCAAAACACAGTTTAAGCAAAACAGAAGCGAAAACGGATAAGTTGTGTGACAGAAACCTCCAAATAACCAAGCACATCCCTCATGGAAGCTGTTATCAATGACACTCACTGTTTTTTCACCTTCCAAGCAGGAGACAATACAAAAGGCCCAGCCACTTACCAACTGCTGCAACAGCTGGGCATTTGTCATAGAGGTATTTGCTGCAGACCTCCCGCACAGTCCTGGCATCAACCTCCTAGAAGAGGGTTCAGAGAAAAGCAGTGTCATAGTTCAGACAGTACACCCAGAGGCTTCACTTTTTCATAGTATGGTGGTATGCCAGCCTAGGCTGAGAGCTGCAATGAGCAAAACACAGGTTGCCGTTGATTTCATCTCACTGGGCCCCTTGTAAGAAAGCTTGCTATATCAACAATACTTCTCTGAAGGTACTAAGAGCAGCTTTACACATTACAATTTTCAGCAGCAACTGCCCAATTTATGCTATAAATCCACCAAACATTAATGCATCACACTTTAAGGAATGTAATTTTTTTCCTCTCATGAGAGTAATTCATGAGAGTAATGAAAGCTCTGGGTATGCACAAAATGGGCTTGATCTAGTGTCATTCTCTAAGAACACAGTTTAGTAGTGGGTAGATGGTTACATTTCTTTTATAGACATTTAAGAGCAAGGTATTAATCTATCATTCCATGGTACACAGGTTTTAGTGAGTACCTCCGCAGATAACCCAAGTTCTCGAAGTATTACGTCCCCAAAAAGTGAGCACACACAAAAATGTAACTCCACCTTTCATAAACCAGTAATGCTTACAGAAATT
>JAJKFI010033403.1:0-10253 GCA_029204185.1 Lerista edwardsae
TGTGTGTGTGTGTGTGTGTGTGTGTGTGTGTGTGTGTGTGTGTGTGTCACCCTGAGACGAACCTACCTGAGTACAACAAGAGAGGAGCCCCCCTCCAATCTAGGCCAGAGTCTAGGGAGCCCCACACAACATTATTTGCAGTAGAATATAGGATATGTGCATGCACACATCCTCCCTTTACCTTTAACAGGTGTACATTCCCAGAGCATTGATGGGTATCCCCTTCAGAACCATTAATTAGATTCCCTGCTATGCCCACATTATCCCAAGAGGTGACTTTTCTGGGCTATTACCTAGTTACCTGCTTCAGAAAAGAAATAGCTGGGTCCAGAAATGGGAGAGAGAGACTGATTTTGTGATGAAATTCCATTCATTAGTTGCAAGGTAGACTGGGCTGTCACCCATGAGACATGAATGTGGGGAGTGTCTTTCCCTGTATTGTGACATTAAAAGAAGGAAAAACACCATTTCTGAATGGCAGTGATGCACCTTGACTGAAGCAAGGAAGACTCCCACGTGACCATTTGAGTCTTCAGAAATGCAGGTGGGATTTTGACAGGAGGGAATGTGGGGCTTGGACATGAAAGAAATCAGTGCCATTCTCAGCATTCCAGATTCCTCATTCGACCACACTATAAGGAACAGCGAGCAGTTCTCCTGGCCTATGCTGCTTTCCACCCATCCCTGTCAGTTGCTTCATCCCTCAAATACCATGTGCTGAGAGAAATCCTCTATCCCACCCCCAGGCACAATAGCTGCCTTCTATGGAAGGAGAGTCCCAGGTGTGAATACCTCACTCTGAGCCTTCTCTCCCCCCCCCCATTCTTAAGTCAGGAAAAGAACAGAAGCGGGAGAGTGGGTGTCTGATAACACCATCCTGTAGGTCCTGCCTCCCTCCCCAAGAGGAAACACAGGTTAGGGTGCCTCATGGAGAGAGAAACTTCTGGAATCTGCAGCTGCAGGCAGCTCACACACATCACTCTGCTGTCATCAGGACACAGGAACAGCTCTGTGGAGGCACAGACAGCAACATCATCCAGAGCAAGGAGAGGAGGAGGAGGAGAAGCGACAGCTGGCATTTGATTGGTTTCCCTCAGTTAACATTTAAAGTTATTTGTATAGCTTTTTATATCCATGTATGTCGTATTGCTGTTATGTATATAATTTTTTTGTTCCCTTGCCTAGGGGCAGTGGCAAAACTGGAGGGGGGCAAAAGGTGCAAATGCTCCAGGCTCTAGGCTTGGCGGGGGGCGGGGCGACCCCGGCCACCCCCACTGCACCTCCTGCTGGCTTTGTGAGCCACTTCTCTGAGCAGCGGCTACCAAGAACCACCCACCACTTCTTGGAGGGCAGGTGGCTCCTGATAGCCATGCAAAGCTGCTCCAGGAAGGGGCAGGTGGAGCTTTGTAGCTGCATGAAATCACTCCAGGCGGTGTGTGTGTGTGTGGCACCTGCAACCGCTGGAGCTGTGCCCCCAGTTGCCAACTCCCCCAGGATCATCAGAGGAGGAGATCTCCAGGACTGCCCCTCTCACTGGATGAAGCATAAGCCGTTTTGGCACACCTGTTCTATCCAGAATGATTAAAAGAGCTTTGTATATTTAGGCTGGAGAAGGGGAGATATGGCATCTATCTTCAAGTACCTGAAGGGCTGTCATACAGGAGAAGGGTAGGACTTGCTTCCTGTGGTTCCCACGGGCAGTGTTGGAACCATTGGGTTGAAACTACAGTGTAGCTATTTGGCTACTGCTGCACCTCCGGCGCTCAGGCAGCATAGAATTGGGCTGTCAAACTAGACATGTTGAAGAATTCCTTGAGTAAGCACTGGGCAGCACTGGAACCGTCCGCCTCATGCAGTTGTAGGCTGTTCCTCATTGGAGGTTTTCAAGGAGAGGGGTGATGGTGTCATGCCTCAAAAATCAAAATATTTATCAATGGCCACCTGTCAGGGATGCTGTGCCAGTTGCCTGCACTGAGCAGGGAGCTGGACTAGCTGTCTTCCAAGGTCCTTTGCGTCTTTGTCTGATTGCATTTGTGGAGTACAGTTCACTTTATCAGATGCATGAAGCGAAACCCCCAAGAGTCGTGTGTATATATAGATGCATGGGGTTGATGAAGACGAAGACAAAGTTGGAAAATGTGGGGTTCAATGACTCTGGGATGGAAAAGCCACCACTATTATATGAAACAGTACTTCTCATAGCATATTAGCTCTAACCTCATCTCTCCTGCTTCTCTCAGCATCTCACAACGCTTGGTGTGTGTCCAAGACGTGCAGCAAGCCTTGGGAGAGTTCATGGCTCTGAGTCCTCGAGAAGCCAGAAGCTGCGCAAGAGATGCGGTGGACCAGCTGCTCCTGGCTCACAACAACACCAGTCCATAGGCCCCATTTTGAGAAGCATGGATGTAAAGTACTGTGAGACTTCACAGCAATAGTAAGGGGTGAAGCAGTTTCCTTGACTATGCTGAGTTAAATGAAGTACGATTGGGGGCTGAGCTGTGAGTCAGGAAGTCCCTGCTTTAAATCTCGCCTCAAGCACAGGCTCATTGGAAGGGGTTAGATAGATAAGCCACTGTGCTCTTGGCTTCGCTCTCCCCGTTAGCAGAATGGGGATAAGCATCTTGATCAGTTCTGCGTTCAGTCTGTTTCCTAGAGCACACCCAGGTGGATGCCTCTGAGGCTCAAGAAAGCTGTTCCACAGCCCTGGTCTGTTGAGTCAGCACTGACAGACAGCTTCTCTGAGTGACTCCATCCTATGCTGATGCCTCCATGCATGAGAAGCAAAGGAGGGAGGGAGCAAGCCAAAGCCTCCCAGGGCTCAAAGTGGGCATAGCTTGCAGCCTGCTGTTATCCGAGCTTAGTGAGACACCCAGCGGCATTCTTCATGGCAGGGAACACTGACAGCGCAATCCTACAAACTGAGCAGTGTCGACACCCCCCCCAACTGGCACCCCCACATCGGTGCTAAGGCAACGGGACTGCACTGCGCCTCCGTTGTGTTGGCCAAAGCCAGCCGGCGCAAGGGAGGTGCCATTTTGAAATGGGGCAGTGGGAAGGCATTTCTGGGTGGGCGATGGGCAGGCAGTGGGTGGGTGATGGGCGGCCCAACAGGCGGGCCGGCCCGGGATCGAGGCGGGTCCAGGATTCGGCCATAAGGCCAAATCCTATACCCATTTGGGAGGCCGCACAGTCCTGATTCGGGCCGCGTGGTATCCTCGGATCTGCGCCTGTTGTTTAGCAGGTGCAGATACCATAGGGGAGGCTGGAGCCTCCCCTACAGTAAGGATGCAAACGTGCCCTTACTGTGGGGAGGCTCCAGCTTCACCTATACTGTTCTGGATTTGGCACAGGCTGGCCGGCCTTGCTAATCCAGCACAGTATAGGATTGCGCTCTGAGATGCTATAACCAAAGCTCAGGCAGAATCGTTCAGACAGGATTGCCATTGGTGGCATAAAGATGGCTTCAGTTTGACTTGGAAGAGGATGATAATCTCTTGTACTCCTGTTCTTACCTTCTCCATGTATTCTTCCCATCCCGAGAATCTTCATGCATGATGGGCTGAAATCTGTGCCATCTTGAATGCTTCTGCCTTTTAGTCATGTATGTACAGTATTCTCCACCTTTTGTTCTTGTCCTTGTCCAGGGGCCCAATCCTGTCCAATTTTCCAGAGCCAATGCAGTGGCTATGTAGCTTCAAGGTAAAGGAACAAACGTTCCCTTGAGGAAGCCTCTGTGACTGCTGCCCCCACCGCATGATGCTGCACATGTCCCATTGGCACAGCTGCATCAGTGCTGGTAAGTTGGATATGATTGAGCCCTGTGATATACAGCAAGTCTGTAGCCATTTGATGGATACAATGCTGAAAGTGACAGATTGACTTCTGCTATTCAGTTGCACTTAGGAGGATGCTTATATGAGACAAGAGAGCCAACAAAAGATACTAGGGCAGTGGTTCTCAAACTTTTTAGTACCGGGACCCACTTTTTAGAATGACAATCTGTCCAGGACCCACCAGAAGTGATGCCGGAAGTGCCATCACTGTGCCACTGGAGCCTGCTGCTTTCCTGAGAAAGCAGCAAAAAGTTGGGTTATTTCTCAGCCATTTTCCAATAGCAAAGTGAATCAGAAGGGAAAAAAGCCTGTTCACAACCTTGCCACAAGGAAAACAACCACACACCTCTCCTTCTTTCCAGCATCTCATCTCATCCAGCATTTTCAATAAGGCTACTCTAGGTGCTTTGCGACCCACCTGAAACTGGCTCACAACCCGCTGGTGGGTCCCAATCCACAGTTTGGGAACCACTGTACTAGAGGAAAAATGATTGAGAAAGAGTGTAAAAGAAATAAGAGGGCAGATATAGACAAAAGAGGGTAGCTGAATTTACTTCCTGCAGAAATTATCTAGGGGTAAGCCAAGAAGCTTTTTCATTTCCCTGTGGAAATGTCAAACCAGAGCAATACCAGATAGTTTGGGTTTTGACCACTGGATGGTCAGCAAATAATGAGGGCATTCGGCCATTTCCATCCCTTTCCAGTGCTTTTTAGTTCTTCATAGCTTTCTTTTACCACAAGGTTGACAGTTGTTGTTGTTCAGTCACTAAGTCGTGTCCGATTCTTTGCGACCCCATGGACCACAGCACGCCAGGCCTCCCTGTCCTCCACTAGCTTCCGGAGTTCGCCCAATTTCATGTTCATTGCTTCGGTGACACTATCTAACCATCTCATCCTCTGCCGCCCCCTTCTCCTTTTGCCTTCAATCTTTCTCAGCATGAGGGTCTTTTCTAAAGAGTCCTCTCTTCTCATGAGGAGGCCAAAGTATTGGAGCTTCAGCTTCAGGATTTGTCCTTCCAGGGAGCAATCAGGCTTGACTTCCTGGAGGATTGATCGATTGGATCTCCTTGCAGTCCAGGGGACTCTTAAGAGTCTTCTCCAACACCATAATTCGAAAGCATCTATTCTTCGGTGCTCTGCCTTTCTTATGGTCCAGCTCTCACATCCATACATTGCTACTGGGAAAACCATAGCTTTGACTATGCGAACCTTTGTTCGCAGTTGTAGCAAGAGGTATTTATTTCATCCCAGCTTGGTGAGGAAGAAAGAGTGTTATGCTCTTTACTCCAGGGGAGGCGGAAGAACTACTCTCTGCCAAAGCTCTTCAGCTTCACTGAAATGCTTCCTCTCAGAAGCAGGCTGTGTTTCTCACAACCAACCTGGAAAAAGCATCAGGACTTGGCAGTTCCAAGAAAAAGTGGCTGCCTAGAGCTCCACAGGATTAACATCCAATGCTTTATGCTTAGTATAATCTACCAAGAGCTTTTCATTGCTATTGGGTTCTGATGGGCAGAAGATAAATCTCACAGCCCTAATAAACAAGTATTTGTCATTTTCTGGAGGAGTAGAATATGGTTGCAAATGCAATAGAAACCAATTAGGGAGATTAAATCCATTCACACAATCACTTGGCAGCTTCCTCCCCCACACCCCCAAAATCTGACTTTGCATTATAATTGGTCTTGACTGAGCATTTGTATACCTAACCGGCCATCTCAGGTTGCTTCCACACAAGCTGTTTTCTCTGGAATGGACATCATTCATTTGCTCCAGATTGTCTGGAGAATCATTGTTGCCAACCAATTGCATTGCAGGGTTTTCTGTGTTGGCCGCCCATCTTTTTTCAAACCTGGCTTGTGTGACTTCCTTGAAGTTAACATGCAGTTGTAGTATCAGGCATCCAGTGTGGACTGGCAAAGGTCTCTTGAGGTTGCTTCCTAACACCGTCTCCTTAATTAGTGGTTCCTTCCCTGCTCCTTTCTTCTACAGAGGCTGCCTTCTCAGCTTCTGCCCCTTTAATTATTTGTTTCTTAGATATTGCTGAACTGGGATGGGAGTGAAACCTTCACATGGGAGAAGGCCCCCCAACAAAAAAAAACTTTCATCCCCATATTGTGTGTCTGCTGAGATTTTGATATTTACTTAAATCCATTTTAAAGGTGCCAAACAAACTCAGAGCACAATCCTAACCTGGAGTTAGGCCAGCACAATTTGGTCAGCAAAGTTTGGCCGGCACAAGGGACACCATAAAGTGTGTTTAGACCAGAGGCGGAGGAAGGGTGTACCGGGTAGTGGTGAGAGCAATGGGCGCTGGCGGCAGCAAGGCGCCACAGCACGGAAAAACCCATGCACTTTTTGTCCTGCCCACCCTCCCTTGCTATCGTGTCATTCCTTAATGGAGCTCTTCCAGGCTCAGGGAGGTATGGCTGGGTGCAGTGACGTCGCCCTGCCCCTGGGCGCGCTTGGAGCCTCGTACGTCTGTGGTTTACACCACTCTTGAAGTCAAGAGAAGCATAAACATGCTCCATCCTCCCTGACTCATCCAAACATACTTTACGGTGTCCCTTGTGCCAGCCAAACAGTGCTGGCCTAACTGTGCTGGCCTAACTCCAGGTTAGGATTGTGCCCACAGGCTTAAGACTACCACAGGGTGAAAGTTGAGGTTACTGGGCTTACTTGTGATTTTCTCATTGTACCTTTAGTCCCGAGCCAAGAGAAAGGGAGACGTTTTCAGATGGCTCCTCTCAGGGCAAGCAAGGTTAAGTCTCCTCCATTCTCGATAGGCTGAGACTAGGTGACTCTGCACTAAGCCTTTAAATACGAAGAACTTAACAAGCAACACGCAAATCCTTCATGCAGACAGGCAACTCAGCCCCATGTGAGTGAGGGGGTGGGTGGGTGGGTGGGTGGGTGTGCGCACTGAATGCAAGGCAGAGAAGAGCCCAGAGTGAAACTTGACGGTGCCACCAGCAAAGCTTTGGCAGCACTAATTAGGTTAAAGTCAGAAGAAAGGCAAGAAAATTAAAGGGAGCAGCCCAGACAGAGGCTTTCTCTTTGCAGAGGTGGCTTTCCTAATTACTTTCTCTGCCGAACATCAGCAGCACCTCATCCTTCTTCTGCCCCCTCAACCCTCTCCCAGCAGGCACAAAGGCAGATGGAGCCCCTTCATCTGGAAGCAAGACCTTGGCACTGTGTGTGGAAGATCGAGACAAGCGGCTGAAACATAAGCCCAAGGGTCAGGAGACTGACTAAGCTTTCTCTTTGAGTGGATGTTAATTGTTAGCCCATCCCATTCTCCAGGGCCTGTATCTGGCTATAGTTAGAAAAGAACCAATTGAAAATATGCAAACCAAGCAAAAACATATGCAAAAATCCCACTTAAAAAAAAGTATCCCTTGTCACCAAATTTCAGTCCAAATTAGCGTTCTGACAGTTCTGAAAATTTGTTCAACCTTGGACACTGTGGAGTTTCTAGAGATTTGCAACTGTGTTGAGAATGTCTCTGCATGTGTGCCCTTGCTGGCAGAACTTGGCAGATGGGAGAGAGAATCAAGTGTGAGTTGATCATGATATTGTGATGAAATTGGGGGACAAGCGGGCTCTTCTGTATAGTAATCTTGACATTTCTTTATTACAAACAGAAATCCCACATACTATTAACAAAGGTGCCAGCCTGTATATTTTAGAATGAATGAATGAAATTTTAGTATGGCGGAAGGCACAGCCAACCTTACATACATGCATATACTCTACAATCCTGCACAATCATTCAAAAAGGTGTGGCTGTTGCTCCTCTTTTTCTAGAGCTGGCATATATCCACTGATAGGGCTCCTACATTAGCTGCACAACGGGAAAAAGTTCAACAATTAAGAGCGCAATCCTAGCCCAGAATTAGACTGGCACAGTTAGGCCAGCAAAGTTTGGCTGGCACCAGGGCCACTGTAAAGCATGTTTGACTCACTCTCAGAGTCAGGGAGGATGGTGCACACATGTGTGGTGGCCTCTCTGAGAGTTGTCCAAACATACCCTTCTGTAGTGTTCCTTGTGTCGGCCAAACTTTGCTGGCCTAACTCCAGGTTAGGATTGCGCCCTAAAGTTCACAGTACCATATGTTTCTTAAAAGAGATACATTCTGCCTGAAATATTGTGACTAGGATCCAAAGCTAGCTAAATGCCACTTTTAGCCAGACAGGTACAAATAAATGACAAGTTATTTAGTACTCGTATCTTGGCAGTCGTTTGGTTTTCCCATCATCCTTTCTGCTATCTGTAAATAAAACAGTCATTACAATCTCCCTGTGATTTTCTGTATCCCTTTGGAATGAGCTGTGATAATAAATCAGGTTTCCTTTTAGTAAATGAGAAAAATGCAGTGCATGTTCTCGTATGCACATGTTCCAGCAGACACATTGTGCAAGTTGGTACACAGACTAAGCAAGTCTGCCTGCATATTTACCCACTGTATACTGTCACAAATCACATGTTTATGTTGATGCTCTTCCAAAAGCTATGCTCTGGTGTACTAACAATTCTTTCCATGCTTTCACCATTGTTCAATATTTTCCTGAACTACTTAGAGAAATCCTCTACAGTGAGGTGTCAGCAGTCTGCTGATTATCTCCAGTGACAGCTGTCTTTTTCCACTGATGCAGGAACAGTAAGTTTATAGTGCCTGGTAGAAATGAACAACTGGATGAGGAGGACCACTGAAGTATCTAGAAAGCAATTTACTGCCACAGGATAGAGTGATGGTCACTACTCTAAATGGCTTAAACCAGTGGTGTCATCCAAATGATTTAGGAACAGCTACTCACTTTTGATTGGCACTTGTCGGGGTCCACCCACCGTAAGTGATATCATAAGCCGGAAGTGATGTCATGACAGAAAGTGAGGTCATAGCTGGAAGTGATGTCATGATTGTTGCCACGGATGTGATCATGTTTGTAATAACTTCAGCTTGTGGTTAATGTTGATTTAACTTCTATTGCTTTGCTTTCTAGAGATGTGTATATACATATTTTGCTTCAACTGTTCCCTGGTTAAATAGCAGGCTAGACTGTACTAGATTGTGAGCCCTTTTGGGACAGGGAGCCATTTAACTTTAATGTTAAATGCAAGGAGCCGGCAAGGAGCAGGAGGGGGAACGGGCGACCAAAAAAAGACCGCATGGGGTCTGGGGCTGGGGGGAGGCTGCAGGAGGAACCGGGACGCTGGATCTGCGCAGCTGGAGGGAGCAGGAGCCCCAGGCAGCCTACCTTCTCACGCTTCCTTTTCCTGGGGCTCCCTCGCTGCTGCTGCTGCTGCCACCTCCGGTCCTCTCGTGTCACTGCTGCCGCCGCCACCACGCTCCCTCCCTGCCTGCCTCCTCACAGAAAGTGCAGGCAACAGCTGCGGGCGTGCAGTACGCATGCACAGCTGCTGAGCCAACCAGCAGACGGGGCCAGCTTCGAGTGGGCGGGGCCAGCTCAACTTCTAGGAACCGGTACTCACGTAGTGGTGTGTAGTGGGTGTATGACATCACTGGCTTAAACAAATTCATGGAGAACAAGTCTACCAAATTGGTTAGGATTGCACTTAAAGAAGATTCTTAACCTTCACACCTACACTTTGTAGGGCACATATCTTTGGTGGATATGGGGTAAGGATCCTGCTAGAGAAGACACACTTCTGCATTCATCTCAGTTTGCAAAGTACAAGTTTTTCATTGTGATCCTAATCACAATTGCAAGAGAATAAGCTTCAACAAGCTGCACAGGACTTACTTCTGAGTAAACATGCAGAGACTTGCATTGGAAAAGGTGATCTCAGGCCGGGCCCAAGCTGAGGTGGTGCCTGGAATGGTGCCCTCATTTTCCATCCCTTATTTTTTTTATTTTTGGAACATGCATCAGCATGTGCATGCCCCAATTCCACCACATCTTCTGTTACCATTCTCTCCTTGCCTTCCGAGATATTTCTTCAAAGCAGGCTGGATGGACTGGAAGTCCTCTTTCACGTTCAATCTGCTTGCTTAGCCTCTTTTGAAGAAGTAACCAGGGAGGCAAAGAGGTGGGTGTCTCATTACATCCCAACAGAGACATTGGGATGGATCAAAGGTGCAGCAGCCCCCTGCTTTTTTCTTCAGCCTCTCCCACAATGACCTGCTCATGGCAGTGGTGCTGGAGCAGAGGTGGATTGCAGCTATTCTGACCTCTTCTTGCTTGCTTGTATCAAACCAAAGAGGATTGGCATGCAGGCTAAAGTGCCTGGGCAGGCTGTGTGCTGAAGAAGGAAGCATGTGGGGCTCCCCCTCAATCTATTTCCTCTCCCAGCCCACTGCTTGAAGCAGCCCCTTCACCCAGTAGCATCTCTATAGGGGGGTGGAGCTCTAAATTTTGCAAGGAGCCTTCCCTTGCTATGTAAATCACTCCTCTCCCTTG
>JAJKFI010033404.1:0-10322 GCA_029204185.1 Lerista edwardsae
TGGATAGGATTTGGCTCTTAATGTTCCATTTTCCATGGGGACGTACCAAGTAGCATCCCTACAGGGGGGTGGAACATTATGTTTTGCAAGAAGCCTTGCCTTGTAAATCATTCCTCTCGCCTGCCATTGTAGCCAATCGTTACAGGGAAAGCTTATTGCTTATTGGCTATGGCAGCAAAGGAAAGGAATCTTCATACGAAAAGGTAAGGCTCCTTGCAAAACATAGTGCTCTGGCCCCCCTAAAGGCATGCTACTGGAAACACTTATTACCTGCCCCCATCAATTTCATTTTGATCTTGTGGTGGGAGGTGCTCGCCAATTCCATGAATATACGAACATGAAACCTTGCTGTGCTCTTAGGTCAAGATTCAGGATTTATTTATTTTTATTTTGAAGAATTTATACCCCGCCTTTCCCATGCCAAAGCAAATGCCCAAGGCAGCTTGCCTGGGCAGGCTAGTCTAAACCACCATTTTTCAATGGGTTTTTTACAAATATTCTGCGATTCACCGAATCCTCAGTCCCAGGTGTAGCCTTCACAGTGTGGTTCTCTCCTCTGGCCTTGTGCCAGCGAGCTTCAGCAGGTGATCATAAGTCCAACCTGGATAGGTCCTCAAGGCTGGAGTCCATTCTTTTGCCGGCTGGCCTTCTCACAACATTCCTGCCCTGGCTACTTAGCTTAACAGTGACCCTGTTCTGCCACAACCAGTACTGCAGCTTGTCACAGCCTGGCATTCTGTCTCCCATCCAAAAATAGACCACAGATTCTCCTCCTTAGCTTCAGGCAGTATCAGCAGCTCAACCATCCATCCTTACCTCTTGATCTAGCACTCTGTCTGATCCAGCACTCTGTTTCCAACAGTGCCAACCGGTTGCCCCCAAGCAGCTCACACACAGAGCAAGACAGAGATGACCAATCCCTGGTTCTTGCACCCACCACATGCTGTCACCAGAGGGATGGTTTTACAAAGTGAGTGATTGTATCAAAAGAGCAATGCTGGATTTTGTTGTCTCCTCTGACTACATCAGTCTGTCCTCAGTCATTCCTATTTTTGAGAAGAGAAACAAATGTGGAACATCTATGGTTGTGGGACAGAACGATGTGGGCAACCAGGTTCTCCTCTTCTTGCATGAGCAGGTCTTTTCAGAGGCACATAAAGAACTGAAAAGCCACCAAGAATGAAATCCTAACCTGGAGGTCTACCAGCACAGTTAGGTCAGCACAGTTTGGCCAAGACAAGGGACACCATAAAGTATGTTTGGACCACTCTCGGAGTCAGAGGCCAGCACACAGACATGCACCATCCTCCCTGACTCCGAGAGTGGTCCAAACACGCTTTACGATGGCCCTAGTGCTGGCCAAATTTTGCTGGCCTAACTGTGCCTAATCCTAACTGGCCTAATCCTAACTCCAGGTTAGGATTGCGCCCCAAGCTCTCACAGTGAGAAATGAGACATTTCTGGAATTCCTGTTGTATTGGAAACCATCCTGCTTAACTGATTCATCTCAACCTATGCCTGCCTCCCTGCCTTTTTTTTGCACTTCAGCAGCAAGAGAGCAATTTGGCTGCCTTTTCCCTTTCTACGTGAGACCTTCCTTGCCACCTCAGTGTTCTGTGTCCAAGGCTCTTCTGCCCTCCACTTTGTTCCACCCACCCCAGCGAGTGGCGGATTCTACTTCCTGGCATGCTCCACAGTGACAGCTGGAGTCTCCACCTGGGAAGAAGGCGGCCAAGTGCACTCATCAGTCAGCCACCCAGCCTGCGGTTTTCTCTGAGAGTCCAAAAGAGGAACACCTGGAGGCACTGGCTGAGGCCTGAGGACAGTAAGCAGGTAGTGATTCATGCCAGACAGACAGCAGGATCCTGGGTGGAAGCTGCTACTGTGGCAGCCCTGTGCAAACACATCTGCTGCAGGAGTGCAGCGGAGGAAACCAGAGCATCAGCCAGACCTTGCCCCCCGGAGAGGAACGGACTCCTTAACCTCAAACACAGGTGGGCCACAGAGAAGCGCCTGCTGCTACACAGCCAGGTGTTTTACAGTGGGGAAAAGAAATTGCAGTGAACTAGAGAAATAGACACTGCTAACCTACAGAGGATGTTATAATGCAGCAATTTTCAACCTTTTTCATCTCACGGCACAGTGACAAGGCATCAAAATTGTCAAGGCACACCATCAGCTTGCTGATGATTGCCTCAGATTGCAGGTAGGTGCTAAAATAAAATAACGTGCTAAAAAAAAAAAGATTGCAGGTAGGTGCTTGCATTATGGATTGCCCCTCTGTAGGAAGAATATCCTTTGTCAGTGGTTGCCTAACTACGGGTCAGGACCCACCAGTGGGTCCAATTTCAGGTGGGTTGTGAAGCACCTAGAGCAGCCATATTGAAAATATGGAAGGTGGGATGCTGGAAAGGGGGAGGGCTGTGTGGTTGTTTTGTTTGTGTCAAGGTTGTAAATAGGTTTTTGTTTCCTTTCTGATTCACTTTGGTATTGGAAAGTGGCAAAGAAATAGCCCAACTTATTGCTGCATTCTCAGGAAAGTGGCAGGCTCTGATGTCACAATGCCGGAACTTCCAGCCAGGACATCACTTCTGGTGGGTCCTGGACAGACTGTCATTCTAAAAAGTGGGTCCCGATGCTAAAAAGTTTGTGAACCATTGTCCTATGTGTTTCCCTGCACACAGAACACTAGCATGTCAGGGAGGAAATTAGGCTACAACGCTTCTCTGAATCTAACTTTCTGATAAGCAAGGGCTTTTCTTTTGGCATGGAGGACCATTTGATAATGTAAGCAATGGTACAGCCCAGACAACAGGATTTGCCACCTCAGCTGCTGCGTGTGAGAAGGATTTTAGGAAATCCTGGGAAGGCGAAGAATATTCAAATGCATCAAAAGGGTGTTTTTCCTATCATTTCCACAGAAACACTGAAGTAGAAGGCATTGGTTGCCCCATTGACTGATTTGTCACAGAACTCTTGCAGTTCTCATCCTGGGGGAGATGCAGCTTGGCAGCAGAGTCCACTAGAAGGGTGAGAGAATGACCTTACACAAGGTCAACAAGCTGAGGAAGTTGGGAATGCCTTAGGGCCTGGATGGAGATAAACAGATAAGAGCTGTGGAATTTCTGCCCTGCCCCAGGCCTGCCAGGACATGCTCCAGGAATGTCCCCAGAACGCTCCCTCGTAACTGAGGATCTTAGCTTTTGACAATGCAAGGGATTTCTCCTGCCCCATAGCCTCTTTTGCTCTCCTTGCAGAATGGCAGTCTTCTTCTTCAAGGCATTTTTAGACTGTGATATATTTAAACACAGAAGCTGGTGAAAGCCATACAGGAATCTATCAGCTGATTATGTACAGTAACTATTTCTCCTATCCAGGAATCCAATCTGTTTCAGGGGCAAGGGTCTCTCTTGCCTTGAGGAACTCTGATCCACTGTTTCATCAGAAAAAAGGAAACGTTTGCAGAGCAGAAGCAGAGGAGGTCATGATGCAACCCCACAAAAAGTATTTTTGAAACACATGGACACGCGCGCGTGCACACACACACACATCCCTGAAAAAGCTGTAATGCCCATCTGTTATTTATTCTGAAGCCACCTTAATGCCTTAAATGGCTCAACACTAGAGAATGGATTAAAATTGCTTTAAAACTGTGTACAGGGTGACTGAGTGGGAACGGCTGTTGCCGCAAACAAATAACTGACCAAAAGAGCAGACAGTCTCCCAGAAGAAAGAACTCAGACAGGCAAAAAAAGATTTGTGCCCACTAACTCCCCTTTCCATGGTGATTCAGTCCCTCCCCTTTCCATTGTGATTGGAGGATCAGGACAAGAAGACAAAACTATCCCGTTCATGTATCCGCTGTCCCTTGTGGAGGGAATACATAGGGAGCAATCACTAACCCCATGGCAACCATTTGTCTTGGGGTACAATCTATGTTTGATGTAAGATTCAAGTGGTCCATCCCGGGTGTGAGGAATGGTTAGCAAAGTTTCCACATAGAGCTCTTTTTCTCCCAGGGTAGTAAAATACCTGAACTGGATTAAAGAAGGTGGCTTATGGTTATTTATATAGTGTAGGAAGAAGCCCATCATAATGCTGGACATTTAGGCTAAAATATGCTTGGGTTGCTGATGGGTCAGTTTTGTCATCACAATCTCCTTTTCCCCATGTCTCTCCAGTTTGGGTAACCTCCACTTACCCCAGGGGTATCAAACTTGTTTCATACAGTGGGCTGAA
This sequence comes from Lerista edwardsae, assembly GCA_029204185.1. NCBI lineage: Eukaryota > Metazoa > Chordata > Lepidosauria > Squamata > Scincidae > Lerista > Lerista edwardsae. The sequence goes on from JAJKFI010033404.1 coordinate 4,240, forward strand.
TAGCATTCATGGCACCTGCTGAGGGCTGGAAGGGATGTCATTAAGCAGGAAGTGACATCATTAAGCAGATGATGTCCAGAAGTAAGTGTTCCCACTTAGAAATGGGCAGCTCAATCCTGAGCTGTCTTTGGTTCCCATAGAAGCAGCGGTACCAAAATGGCTATCACTGCATCTAACGGGATCTGCAACAGCCACATTTGTCCCCTTTCCTTGGGGAAAGCCCCAGCCCCCGCGATACCACTACTTGAGTCTCTGCCAGCTATTTTGCCATTGGGGACTGGACCAACCCTGTGTCAAGCTAGGTAACCTAACGTGGGGGTTGATGATCCAGTGGTGGATGCCACTGCTGGCCCCACCACCAGGGCCAGGCCCGATCCTCCCCTGCCCCGCCCAGTTCTGCCACCTACCCCAACAAGCCTTACTGCTGGCTGGTGCTGCTGGTACACCAGCTGGATCTACCGGCCATGGTGAGGCACAGCATAGACTGGGGCAGCTCCAGCACGGACAACACAGTCTCTGGGAATCATAATCGTGCTTTTCATAACATTTACGACACCCAGAGGTGGCTGATAAGGCACATAGGATTGGGCCCTTATTATCTACAAATGATGGAAGAGAAAACGTACAAACAATCATATTTTCAAGATATGGGAGCACCCAATTACCATTAACTTCCATTAATTTCATTTTGTACTTCACAGCTCAACAGTGAAGAGCATCTGATGATAGTGCTGGGAGAGCCCAATTATCACAAGGGATGGGTAAAAGGATTCTGGGGGCTGTATCGGCCCGCTGGTCTTACGTTTGACACCCCTGATCTAACCTATCCTAGTAGCTTGTGCTACAAGGAGGAAAAAGCAAAAACAAGTGAAGTAAACAACTATATCGTCATTCAGAACTAATTTGTTCCTCTGGCATTTGCTTCTTCTTGTCATGCATGGAACAAATGGACCTCATTTAAAAATGAACGCATACTCTGAACTCTTATTAAGTACAAAGCATTCTCAGGAAACCTCAAACAAATGAAGGAAAGCAAACAAAACCAACACTGACCTTATGGTAAAGCTAAAACATGCTGGCTGGTGCTTTGACAGTCTCTGGGAAAGGAGATCAGAAGCATTATATCACTGGGTACACTGAACAATTCTGAGCCCACTTAAGTTTATTTGCAGTTAATTTTATTATTAAGTTGATTTGTAGTTCACTATATTCTCTAGTGCAGTGGTATTCAAACTTTTTAGAGGAACCCACTTTTTAGAATGGCACATGTCGGGACCCACCGGAAGTAATGTTGGGGCAGGAAGTGACATCAAGCAGGAAGTGACATCATTGTGACATAATCAAATGACACTCCTGAAATGCAAACTGGCATTTTTGGACTGTAGCAATGGCACAACCATGAAACATCCCTTACAGAAAGCAAGATTAGGACAAAATATGATGTTGGAACGCTGAACAAAAAACAAAATTAAGGAAAAAACCCTCACTTGAAAATTCCAACTGTTAACACTCACAAAAGGAATATAACAAATGTAAGGTCTGCAATTTCCAAGATGGTTGCTCCCAGCTTTTTGTGACCCTCCTGACACCAGGTCACGACCCACCAAGTGGGTCCCGACTCACAGTTTGAATAACACTGCTCTAGTGCAAACTTTTTAGACCAGGACTCACTTTTTAGAATGGCACTCGTGTCAGGACCCACCGGAGGTGATGTCATTAACCTGGAAGTTGTGTTGTGGCAGGAAGTGACATCCTCAAGCAGGAAGTGCTGTCATTGTAACATAATAAAATGATACTCCTGAAATGCAAATTGGCATTCTTGGACTGCAGCAATTGTACAACTATGAAGCATCCCTGACAGAAATCAAGATTAGGACAAAATATTATGTAGAAGCTGTGAACTAAAAACATTTTTTTTAAAAAAACAAACCCTTCTTGAAAAATTCAAACTGTTAACACTCACCCAAAAATAAGGTCTGCAGTTTCTAAAACAGTGGCTCCCAGTTTTTTGCGACCCACCTGATATCAGGTCATGACTCACAAAGTGGGTCCTGACCCACAGTTTGAATAACACTGTTCTAGTGATCAGTTGGACTTTTGAGCATAAAAGCAAAGCCTGACCAATGAAACTCCACTAGAGTTAATTTTTTTAGCTAATTAGCACTGTGCCATTGTATACAATGTTGACAAGGGAGGGTTTTTTTTTAAAGGATTTATATACAGCCTTTCTTGTCATTAGATTTCTCCTCCTATGAGTTCTACATTGATTTCTACATAGGCAGGCTTTCCCAACCCCACATAGGGATTGTTAGAATCACCTTGCATAGAACCATCTTTCCTTCCAAGTGGTATCCTTCACACTCCGGCATCTCTCTGGCTGCACTCGCCTCTTACGTTTTATGAGGTGGCAGTGAGAGAGTATGAAAACCACTGCTAGGGCACTAGGTTAAAATACAACCTATAATAATCTTCATAAATATGCTCTGTTCTTTTCTGCTTCAAAACTTATGAGGAACTTTCCTAGTGTAGCTGTTTAGGAGCCAATTCCTGAATTTCACTCCTTTGGTGGTCAGAAATTTTTTTTCTTCCAGGTAACCTTTTTCTTGTGCAGTGCCGTAACTCCCAGCGTTATTACTATTAAGGGGAATTGATTCTTCATAAAACAAGCCTGGTTTTCTATCTAAGGATTGTATTGGGGCCTTGGTTTACGGTGCATTTGTGCCTTTGGACTCTGTGTGGGAAGAAAGACAGCAATGTTGGAAATTGTGAGGGAGATGCTTCCTGGTTGTTTTGAAGGCCTTGAAAGCATTTGGGCTGAAGTTTCTACCTCTTGAACTCAGAGGGAGGTTAAGTTTCCCTGACACAGCATTTTGCCTCCCCATGGGCCGTTGCATCTGAGGCCAAACAAATATCCCAGACATGTTGGAAAAAACAGGCCTGCAATTCCAAACCCCTTGACACCTCAAAACGTTTTCTAAGCATCATTGTCCAGACCACCTCCTCCTCCAAAACAGATGTGGCTGCATCTCATAGTGCTGCTTTAATGAAACAAGACTTAGGCTAAACATCAAAAATCACAAGGAAGATTAAAACCACCTACTATTTTGGAGATGTATCTGGGTCTGGATCGGCCAAGAACGCGGCATCACACAGTACTTCTCTCTGATGAGGATAGTGAAAAAATTATACCAAGCCAAGAATTAGTTTTCATGATCTGGCTGGTTATTTTGCCTCCTTGTGGAAGCAACTAGCTTGTCCAGAATTGGCTCTTGAGATGGAAACAAAAACAGGAATTGTTACCACAGAATGGCCTTCACCATCCATTGCACATTCCAGTAGTATATAACATAATGTTGCGGTTTTAATTGGATTGTGGCCTGTTCATTGAGGCAATGCAGGGATGGAGAGGAGTTCCACCCCAGCCACAATGGGGACTAGTTTCTCAGTTTCTCAGCTTTTGAGTAGGATCCTGGTCTAGCTTGGCCCAAGATCAATGCTCACTTCCCATGCCCGAAGATTTCCAGCACGTTGAGAGGGAGCTGGATTGTTATTCACTTAGCGTACTAGAGGCCCGAGATCTGGCCTAGAGAGGCCTAACATAGTCTAGGGCAGTGGTTATCAAACATTTTAGCACCGGGATTACTTTTTAGAATGATAATCTGTTCGGGACCCACAGGACATGATGAATTTTGTATTCCAAAATACTAAGAATACATTCCTGTTGTCCTGTTGTGGCTGGAAGTGCAGTCATTGTGATGCCAGAGCCTGCTGCTTTCCTGAGAATGCAGCAATAAGTTGGGTTACCTCTCCACTATTTTCCAATAACAAAGTGAATCGGAAAGGAAAAAAGGCCTATTTACAACCTGGACACAAGCAAACCACCACATAGCCCTCCCCATTTCCAGCATCCTATCTTCCCATATTTTTAATATGGCTGCTCTAAATGCTTTGCAACCCTCCTGAAATTGGCTCGTGACTCAGTGGTGGGTCCTCCTGACCCACAGTTTGGGAACCACTAGTCTAGGGAACATTGCTCGGAGTCTAGGCCTTCTCCATATATTTGTCTTGTGACCTGTGGTACACCAAATGAGGAAGTAGGATCACCACACTTGAAGTTTTGGAGCGTGTGCAGAAATGCCTAGCCTGACGTAGATTGCAGAATCTATTCTGAATGTTGTTATACGCTCCAGAGGTTGAGAAGAAATGAATGGTTTATCTGACTCCCTAACAACTCTTTTTAAAGAATGTGCATAGTTCCATGCATCCCTAGTGTGCTGCCTACAGCCTCAGAGAATGTGCCTGAATAACTCTTTACCTTTTCAAGTGCCACCTGCCTTGCTCTGGACCCAGATACAGGCTGGTGTCAGGAAAACAGCAGCCGCTCTGAAACCTGTTGGCTGAAGTGAGCATTTCATATTATTTCATGGTTCAGTGAAACTTGCTCTCATGGCAGCAATGCAATTTATAAAGAAGATGGCATTTAAAGAGGCAGATCTTCTGTGGGGCGACACATGGTGCTTGCCTGGGGCGCCATTCGTAGATGGATGCTGAAGCTGCTGCCCGCATTTGCCCACCTGCTGTCCCGACAGCCTAGTTCTAGCATGACCCGGAACCTGGTAATGGCTTCAGATTGGGATCTTGGCTATGGATACATGGGCTGCCCTTTGCCATTGTACAAATTCTTTACAAGGTCTGCCAGCAGATGAGGGAGGCAAGCTGGATCTTGGCAAGGATTTGGAAGGATCACTCACAAATAGAAGCTGGGGTTGTTTAGAAAGTCTCGTTTCAAAGAGAAAACAGCTGCAGTGGTTTCGCCTTTCAGACACTGTCTTGGCATTGCTGGCTTTGGGTGCCCTGGTCAACAACTAGAAAGTAAATACAGCCTCACTGAATTAGACCAAAGGCCTGTCTAGTCCAGTATCCAGAGGCGTTTCTACAGGGATGGCAAAGCTCTAAGTGTTGCAAGAAGCCTTACCTGTCATGTAAATCCCTCCTCTCCCTTGCTGCTGTAGCCAGTAAGCAACGCCAAGATGTTGCTGTTCTCTGTGAGGATTGGCTAAAACGGTGCAGGAGAGGAGTGATTTCCACTGCAAGGTAAGGCTTCTTGCAAAACTTAGAGCTTTGCCATCCCTGTAGAAACGCCACTGACCCTTCATGAATATCTACAAACTCCTGTGACAGTAAACAAAGCCAATAGCCACCACTATTTCCTGTGGCAGCTACATAGTCAATTACGCATTGAGTGAAGTACTGTACTGCACTTCCTTTTGACTGGTAAGCGAATGAATTGGCCAAGCCCAGGTTTGAGTGTTTTTGAAGATGCTAGATCTGGGATGTTGGCATGAGATGGTTGAGCAGGAGAAAAATGGAATGCATTTGTTGAAATTCTTTTCTCATCTCTGTGACCTTGAACACATGCACGCACGAGATGCCAAGATAATATGTGCAATTGCCATTTGTGGGATTTCAGATTCCACTCTCTTTTGCTGCACAGCCATGTCCACGCTCACCCTCTTGCATAGGGGAAGTTAAGAACATAAGAAGAGCCCTGCTGGATCAGGCCAAAGGCCCATCTAGTCCAGCTTCCTGCATCTCACAGTGGCCTACCAGATGCCTCAGGAAGCACACAAGACAACAAGATGCCTGCATCCTGTTGCCACTCCCTTGCACCTGGCATTCTGAAGTAGCCTACTTTTAATGTAAGCAGGTTGCACCAACCATCCTATAGCCCACAATGGACTTTTCTTCCAATTGCAAATCAGTTTCATTGATAGGTAGTGCATCTCATATTAAAACAGCTCCATAGGTGACGTATGTTTTCTCACAGTTATTTCACACAACTATGCTGCAGAAGGATGAGCAGTTGTGGTTAGAATCACAACCGCTTCTACAACTGGAAGCATAGCTTCTTCTGATTTGTCATTTGATGCACAACTGGACTCTCAGCAGGTCATTGCTGGCCTTCAGAGTCCCCCCCCCTCCACTATTCAACAAAACCAAAAAATGCAGTCAAAATGGTGCCACTCTTATTCATGACTCTCTCTCTCTCTCTCTCTCTCTCTCTCTCTCTCTCTCTCTCTCTC
>JAJKFI010033405.1:0-10320 GCA_029204185.1 Lerista edwardsae
TGGATAGGATTTGGCTCTTAATGTTCCATTTTCCATGGGGACGTACCAAGTAGCATCCCTACAGGGGGGTGGAACATTATGTTTTGCAAGAAGCCTTGCCTTGTAAATCATTCCTCTCGCCTGCCATTGTAGCCAATCGTTACAGGGAAAGCTTATTGCTTATTGGCTATGGCAGCAAAGGAAAGGAATCTTCATACGAAAAGGTAAGGCTCCTTGCAAAACATAGTGCTCTGGCCCCCCTAAAGGCATGCTACTGGAAACACTTATTACCTGCCCCCATCAATTTCATTTTGATCTTGTGGTGGGAGGTGCTCGCCAATTCCATGAATATACGAACATGAAACCTTGCTGTGCTCTTAGGTCAAGATTCAGGATTTATTTATTTTTATTTTGAAGAATTTATACCCCGCCTTTCCCATGCCAAAGCAAATGCCCAAGGCAGCTTGCCTGGGCAGGCTAGTCTAAACCACCATTTTTCAATGGGTTTTTTACAAATATTCTGCGATTCACCGAATCCTCAGTCCCAGGTGTAGCCTTCACAGTGTGGTTCTCTCCTCTGGCCTTGTGCCAGCGAGCTTCAGCAGGTGATCATAAGTCCAACCTGGATAGGTCCTCAAGGCTGGAGTCCATTCTTTTGCCGGCTGGCCTTCTCACAACATTCCTGCCCTGGCTACTTAGCTTAACAGTGACCCTGTTCTGCCACAACCAGTACTGCAGCTTGTCACAGCCTGGCATTCTGTCTCCCATCCAAAAATAGACCACAGATTCTCCTCCTTAGCTTCAGGCAGTATCAGCAGCTCAACCATCCATCCTTACCTCTTGATCTAGCACTCTGTCTGATCCAGCACTCTGTTTCCAACAGTGCCAACCGGTTGCCCCCAAGCAGCTCACACACAGAGCAAGACAGAGATGACCAATCCCTGGTTCTTGCACCCACCACATGCTGTCACCAGAGGGATGGTTTTACAAAGTGAGTGATTGTATCAAAAGAGCAATGCTGGATTTTGTTGTCTCCTCTGACTACATCAGTCTGTCCTCAGTCATTCCTATTTTTGAGAAGAGAAACAAATGTGGAACATCTATGGTTGTGGGACAGAACGATGTGGGCAACCAGGTTCTCCTCTTCTTGCATGAGCAGGTCTTTTCAGAGGCACATAAAGAACTGAAAAGCCACCAAGAATGAAATCCTAACCTGGAGGTCTACCAGCACAGTTAGGTCAGCACAGTTTGGCCAAGACAAGGGACACCATAAAGTATGTTTGGACCACTCTCGGAGTCAGAGGCCAGCACACAGACATGCACCATCCTCCCTGACTCCGAGAGTGGTCCAAACACGCTTTACGATGGCCCTAGTGCTGGCCAAATTTTGCTGGCCTAACTGTGCCTAATCCTAACTGGCCTAATCCTAACTCCAGGTTAGGATTGCGCCCCAAGCTCTCACAGTGAGAAATGAGACATTTCTGGAATTCCTGTTGTATTGGAAACCATCCTGCTTAACTGATTCATCTCAACCTATGCCTGCCTCCCTGCCTTTTTTTGCACTTCAGCAGCAAGAGAGCAATTTGGCTGCCTTTTCCCTTTCTACGTGAGACCTTCCTTGCCACCTCAGTGTTCTGTGTCCAAGGCTCTTCTGCCCTCCACTTTGTTCCACCCACCCCAGCGAGTGGCGGATTCTACTTCCTGGCATGCTCCACAGTGACAGCTGGAGTCTCCACCTGGGAAGAAGGCGGCCAAGTGCACTCATCAGTCAGCCACCCAGCCTGCGGTTTTCTCTGAGAGTCCAAAAGAGGAACACCTGGAGGCACTGGCTGAGGCCTGAGGACAGTAAGCAGGTAGTGATTCATGCCAGACAGACAGCAGGATCCTGGGTGGAAGCTGCTACTGTGGCAGCCCTGTGCAAACACATCTGCTGCAGGAGTGCAGCGGAGGAAACCAGAGCATCAGCCAGACCTTGCCCCCCGGAGAGGAACGGACTCCTTAACCTCAAACACAGGTGGGCCACAGAGAAGCGCCTGCTGCTACACAGCCAGGTGTTTTACAGTGGGGAAAAGAAATTGCAGTGAACTAGAGAAATAGACACTGCTAACCTACAGAGGATGTTATAATGCAGCAATTTTCAACCTTTTTCATCTCACGGCACAGTGACAAGGCATCAAAATTGTCAAGGCACACCATCAGCTTGCTGATGATTGCCTCAGATTGCAGGTAGGTGCTAAAATAAAATAACGTGCTAAAAAAAAAAAGATTGCAGGTAGGTGCTTGCATTATGGATTGCCCCTCTGTAGGAAGAATATCCTTTGTCAGTGGTTGCCTAACTACGGGTCAGGACCCACCAGTGGGTCCAATTTCAGGTGGGTTGTGAAGCACCTAGAGCAGCCATATTGAAAATATGGAAGGTGGGATGCTGGAAAGGGGGAGGGCTGTGTGGTTGTTTTGTTTGTGTCAAGGTTGTAAATAGGTTTTTGTTTCCTTTCTGATTCACTTTGGTATTGGAAAGTGGCAAAGAAATAGCCCAACTTATTGCTGCATTCTCAGGAAAGTGGCAGGCTCTGATGTCACAATGCCGGAACTTCCAGCCAGGACATCACTTCTGGTGGGTCCTGGACAGACTGTCATTCTAAAAAGTGGGTCCCGATGCTAAAAAGTTTGTGAACCATTGTCCTATGTGTTTCCCTGCACACAGAACACTAGCATGTCAGGGAGGAAATTAGGCTACAACGCTTCTCTGAATCTAACTTTCTGATAAGCAAGGGCTTTTCTTTTGGCATGGAGGACCATTTGATAATGTAAGCAATGGTACAGCCCAGACAACAGGATTTGCCACCTCAGCTGCTGCGTGTGAGAAGGATTTTAGGAAATCCTGGGAAGGCGAAGAATATTCAAATGCATCAAAAGGGTGTTTTTCCTATCATTTCCACAGAAACACTGAAGTAGAAGGCATTGGTTGCCCCATTGACTGATTTGTCACAGAACTCTTGCAGTTCTCATCCTGGGGGAGATGCAGCTTGGCAGCAGAGTCCACTAGAAGGGTGAGAGAATGACCTTACACAAGGTCAACAAGCTGAGGAAGTTGGGAATGCCTTAGGGCCTGGATGGAGATAAACAGATAAGAGCTGTGGAATTTCTGCCCTGCCCCAGGCCTGCCAGGACATGCTCCAGGAATGTCCCCAGAACGCTCCCTCGTAACTGAGGATCTTAGCTTTTGACAATGCAAGGGATTTCTCCTGCCCCATAGCCTCTTTTGCTCTCCTTGCAGAATGGCAGTCTTCTTCTTCAAGGCATTTTTAGACTGTGATATATTTAAACACAGAAGCTGGTGAAAGCCATACAGGAATCTATCAGCTGATTATGTACAGTAACTATTTCTCCTATCCAGGAATCCAATCTGTTTCAGGGGCAAGGGTCTCTCTTGCCTTGAGGAACTCTGATCCACTGTTTCATCAGAAAAAAGGAAACGTTTGCAGAGCAGAAGCAGAGGAGGTCATGATGCAACCCCACAAAAAGTATTTTTGAAACACATGGACACGCGCGCGTGCACACACACACACATCCCTGAAAAAGCTGTAATGCCCATCTGTTATTTATTCTGAAGCCACCTTAATGCCTTAAATGGCTCAACACTAGAGAATGGATTAAAATTGCTTTAAAACTGTGTACAGGGTGACTGAGTGGGAACGGCTGTTGCCGCAAACAAATAACTGACCAAAAGAGCAGACAGTCTCCCAGAAGAAAGAACTCAGACAGGCAAAAAAAGATTTGTGCCCACTAACTCCCCTTTCCATGGTGATTCAGTCCCTCCCCTTTCCATTGTGATTGGAGGATCAGGACAAGAAGACAAAACTATCCCGTTCATGTATCCGCTGTCCCTTGTGGAGGGAATACATAGGGAGCAATCACTAACCCCATGGCAACCATTTGTCTTGGGGTACAATCTATGTTTGATGTAAGATTCAAGTGGTCCATCCCGGGTGTGAGGAATGGTTAGCAAAGTTTCCACATAGAGCTCTTTTTCTCCCAGGGTAGTAAAATACCTGAACTGGATTAAAGAAGGTGGCTTATGGTTATTTATATAGTGTAGGAAGAAGCCCATCATAATGCTGGACATTTAGGCTAAAATATGCTTGGGTTGCTGATGGGTCAGTTTTGTCATCACAATCTCCTTTTCCCCATGTCTCTCCAGTTTGGGTAACCTCCACTTACCCCAGGGGTATCAAACTTGTTTCATACAGTGGGCTGAATAGCATTCATGGCACCTGCTGAGGGCTGGAAGGGATGTCATTAAGCAGGAAGTGACATCATTAAGCAGATGATGTCCAGAAGTAAGTGTTCCCACTTAGAAATGGGCAGCTCAATCCTGAGCTGTCTTTGGTTCCCATAGAAGCAGCGGTACCAAAATGGCTATCACTGCATCTAACGGGATCTGCAACAGCCACATTTGTCCCCTTTCCTTGGGGAAAGCCCCAGCCCCCGCGATACCACTACTTGAGTCTCTGCCAGCTATTTTGCCATTGGGGACTGGACCAACCCTGTGTCAAGCTAGGTAACCTAACGTGGGGGTTGATGATCCAGTGGTGGATGCCACTGCTGGCCCCACCACCAGGGCCAGGCCCGATCCTCCCCTGCCCCGCCCAGTTCTGCCACCTACCCCAACAAGCCTTACTGCTGGCTGGTGCTGCTGGTACACCAGCTGGATCTACCGGCCATGGTGAGGCACAGCATAGACTGGGGCAGCTCCAGCACGGACAACACAGTCTCTGGGAATCATAATCGTGCTTTTCATAACATTTACGACACCCAGAGGTGGCTGATAAGGCACATAGGATTGGGCCCTTATTATCTACAAATGATGGAAGAGAAAACGTACAAACAATCATATTTTCAAGATATGGGAGCACCCAATTACCATTAACTTCCATTAATTTCATTTTGTACTTCACAGCTCAACAGTGAAGAGCATCTGATGATAGTGCTGGGAGAGCCCAATTATCACAAGGGATGGGTAAAAGGATTCTGGGGGCTGTATCGGCCCGCTGGTCTTACGTTTGACACCCCTGATCTAACCTATCCTAGTAGCTTGTGCTACAAGGAGGAAAAAGCAAAAACAAGTGAAGTAAACAACTATATCGTCATTCAGAACTAATTTGTTCCTCTGGCATTTGCTTCTTCTTGTCATGCATGGAACAAATGGACCTCATTTAAAAATGAACGCATACTCTGAACTCTTATTAAGTACAAAGCATTCTCAGGAAACCTCAAACAAATGAAGGAAAGCAAACAAAACCAACACTGACCTTATGGTAAAGCTAAAACATGCTGGCTGGTGCTTTGACAGTCTCTGGGAAAGGAGATCAGAAGCATTATATCACTGGGTACACTGAACAATTCTGAGCCCACTTAAGTTTATTTGCAGTTAATTTTATTATTAAGTTGATTTGTAGTTCACTATATTCTCTAGTGCAGTGGTATTCAAACTTTTTAGAGGAACCCACTTTTTAGAATGGCACATGTCGGGACCCACCGGAAGTAATGTTGGGGCAGGAAGTGACATCAAGCAGGAAGTGACATCATTGTGACATAATCAAATGACACTCCTGAAATGCAAACTGGCATTTTTGGACTGTAGCAATGGCACAACCATGAAACATCCCTTACAGAAAGCAAGATTAGGACAAAATATGATGTTGGAACGCTGAACAAAAAACAAAATTAAGGAAAAAACCCTCACTTGAAAATTCCAACTGTTAACACTCACAAAAGGAATATAACAAATGTAAGGTCTGCAATTTCCAAGATGGTTGCTCCCAGCTTTTTGTGACCCTCCTGACACCAGGTCACGACCCACCAAGTGGGTCCCGACTCACAGTTTGAATAACACTGCTCTAGTGCAAACTTTTTAGACCAGGACTCACTTTTTAGAATGGCACTCGTGTCAGGACCCACCGGAGGTGATGTCATTAACCTGGAAGTTGTGTTGTGGCAGGAAGTGACATCCTCAAGCAGGAAGTGCTGTCATTGTAACATAATAAAATGATACTCCTGAAATGCAAATTGGCATTCTTGGACTGCAGCAATTGTACAACTATGAAGCATCCCTGACAGAAATCAAGATTAGGACAAAATATTATGTAGAAGCTGTGAACTAAAAACATTTTTTTTAAAAAAACAAACCCTTCTTGAAAAATTCAAACTGTTAACACTCACCCAAAAATAAGGTCTGCAGTTTCTAAAACAGTGGCTCCCAGTTTTTTGCGACCCACCTGATATCAGGTCATGACTCACAAAGTGGGTCCTGACCCACAGTTTGAATAACACTGTTCTAGTGATCAGTTGGACTTTTGAGCATAAAAGCAAAGCCTGACCAATGAAACTCCACTAGAGTTAATTTTTTTAGCTAATTAGCACTGTGCCATTGTATACAATGTTGACAAGGGAGGGTTTTTTTTTAAAGGATTTATATACAGCCTTTCTTGTCATTAGATTTCTCCTCCTATGAGTTCTACATTGATTTCTACATAGGCAGGCTTTCCCAACCCCACATAGGGATTGTTAGAATCACCTTGCATAGAACCATCTTTCCTTCCAAGTGGTATCCTTCACACTCCGGCATCTCTCTGGCTGCACTCGCCTCTTACGTTTTATGAGGTGGCAGTGAGAGAGTATGAAAACCACTGCTAGGGCACTAGGTTAAAATACAACCTATAATAATCTTCATAAATATGCTCTGTTCTTTTCTGCTTCAAAACTTATGAGGAACTTTCCTAGTGTAGCTGTTTAGGAGCCAATTCCTGAATTTCACTCCTTTGGTGGTCAGAAATTTTTTTTCTTCCAGGTAACCTTTTTCTTGTGCAGTGCCGTAACTCCCAGCGTTATTACTATTAAGGGGAATTGATTCTTCATAAAACAAGCCTGGTTTTCTATCTAAGGATTGTATTGGGGCCTTGGTTTACGGTGCATTTGTGCCTTTGGACTCTGTGTGGGAAGAAAGACAGCAATGTTGGAAATTGTGAGGGAGATGCTTCCTGGTTGTTTTGAAGGCCTTGAAAGCATTTGGGCTGAAGTTTCTACCTCTTGAACTCAGAGGGAGGTTAAGTTTCCCTGACACAGCATTTTGCCTCCCCATGGGCCGTTGCATCTGAGGCCAAACAAATATCCCAGACATGTTGGAAAAAACAGGCCTGCAATTCCAAACCCCTTGACACCTCAAAACGTTTTCTAAGCATCATTGTCCAGACCACCTCCTCCTCCAAAACAGATGTGGCTGCATCTCATAGTGCTGCTTTAATGAAACAAGACTTAGGCTAAACATCAAAAATCACAAGGAAGATTAAAACCACCTACTATTTTGGAGATGTATCTGGGTCTGGATCGGCCAAGAACGCGGCATCACACAGTACTTCTCTCTGATGAGGATAGTGAAAAAATTATACCAAGCCAAGAATTAGTTTTCATGATCTGGCTGGTTATTTTGCCTCCTTGTGGAAGCAACTAGCTTGTCCAGAATTGGCTCTTGAGATGGAAACAAAAACAGGAATTGTTACCACAGAATGGCCTTCACCATCCATTGCACATTCCAGTAGTATATAACATAATGTTGCGGTTTTAATTGGATTGTGGCCTGTTCATTGAGGCAATGCAGGGATGGAGAGGAGTTCCACCCCAGCCACAATGGGGACTAGTTTCTCAGTTTCTCAGCTTTTGAGTAGGATCCTGGTCTAGCTTGGCCCAAGATCAATGCTCACTTCCCATGCCCGAAGATTTCCAGCACGTTGAGAGGGAGCTGGATTGTTATTCACTTAGCGTACTAGAGGCCCGAGATCTGGCCTAGAGAGGCCTAACATAGTCTAGGGCAGTGGTTATCAAACATTTTAGCACCGGGATTACTTTTTAGAATGATAATCTGTTCGGGACCCACAGGACATGATGAATTTTGTATTCCAAAATACTAAGAATACATTCCTGTTGTCCTGTTGTGGCTGGAAGTGCAGTCATTGTGATGCCAGAGCCTGCTGCTTTCCTGAGAATGCAGCAATAAGTTGGGTTACCTCTCCACTATTTTCCAATAACAAAGTGAATCGGAAAGGAAAAAAGGCCTATTTACAACCTGGACACAAGCAAACCACCACATAGCCCTCCCCATTTCCAGCATCCTATCTTCCCATATTTTTAATATGGCTGCTCTAAATGCTTTGCAACCCTCCTGAAATTGGCTCGTGACTCAGTGGTGGGTCCTCCTGACCCACAGTTTGGGAACCACTAGTCTAGGGAACATTGCTCGGAGTCTAGGCCTTCTCCATATATTTGTCTTGTGACCTGTGGTACACCAAATGAGGAAGTAGGATCACCACACTTGAAGTTTTGGAGCGTGTGCAGAAATGCCTAGCCTGACGTAGATTGCAGAATCTATTCTGAATGTTGTTATACGCTCCAGAGGTTGAGAAGAAATGAATGGTTTATCTGACTCCCTAACAACTCTTTTTAAAGAATGTGCATAGTTCCATGCATCCCTAGTGTGCTGCCTACAGCCTCAGAGAATGTGCCTGAATAACTCTTTACCTTTTCAAGTGCCACCTGCCTTGCTCTGGACCCAGATACAGGCTGGTGTCAGGAAAACAGCAGCCGCTCTGAAACCTGTTGGCTGAAGTGAGCATTTCATATTATTTCATGGTTCAGTGAAACTTGCTCTCATGGCAGCAATGCAATTTATAAAGAAGATGGCATTTAAAGAGGCAGATCTTCTGTGGGGCGACACATGGTGCTTGCCTGGGGCGCCATTCGTAGATGGATGCTGAAGCTGCTGCCCGCATTTGCCCACCTGCTGTCCCGACAGCCTAGTTCTAGCATGACCCGGAACCTGGTAATGGCTTCAGATTGGGATCTTGGCTATGGATACATGGGCTGCCCTTTGCCATTGTACAAATTCTTTACAAGGTCTGCCAGCAGATGAGGGAGGCAAGCTGGATCTTGGCAAGGATTTGGAAGGATCACTCACAAATAGAAGCTGGGGTTGTTTAGAAAGTCTCGTTTCAAAGAGAAAACAGCTGCAGTGGTTTCGCCTTTCAGACACTGTCTTGGCATTGCTGGCTTTGGGTGCCCTGGTCAACAACTAGAAAGTAAATACAGCCTCACTGAATTAGACCAAAGGCCTGTCTAGTCCAGTATCCAGAGGCGTTTCTACAGGGATGGCAAAGCTCTAAGTGTTGCAAGAAGCCTTACCTGTCATGTAAATCCCTCCTCTCCCTTGCTGCTGTAGCCAGTAAGCAACGCCAAGATGTTGCTGTTCTCTGTGAGGATTGGCTAAAACGGTGCAGGAGAGGAGTGATTTCCACTGCAAGGTAAGGCTTCTTGCAAAACTTAGAGCTTTGCCATCCCTGTAGAAACGCCACTGACCCTTCATGAATATCTACAAACTCCTGTGACAGTAAACAAAGCCAATAGCCACCACTATTTCCTGTGGCAGCTACATAGTCAATTACGCATTGAGTGAAGTACTGTACTGCACTTCCTTTTGACTGGTAAGCGAATGAATTGGCCAAGCCCAGGTTTGAGTGTTTTTGAAGATGCTAGATCTGGGATGTTGGCATGAGATGGTTGAGCAGGAGAAAAATGGAATGCATTTGTTGAAATTCTTTTCTCATCTCTGTGACCTTGAACACATGCACGCACGAGATGCCAAGATAATATGTGCAATTGCCATTTGTGGGATTTCAGATTCCACTCTCTTTTGCTGCACAGCCATGTCCACGCTCACCCTCTTGCATAGGGGAAGTTAAGAACATAAGAAGAGCCCTGCTGGATCAGGCCAAAGGCCCATCTAGTCCAGCTTCCTGCATCTCACAGTGGCCTACCAGATGCCTCAGGAAGCACACAAGACAACAAGATGCCTGCATCCTGTTGCCACTCCCTTGCACCTGGCATTCTGAAGTAGCCTACTTTTAATGTAAGCAGGTTGCACCAACCATCCTATAGCCCACAATGGACTTTTCTTCCAATTGCAAATCAGTTTCATTGATAGGTAGTGCATCTCATATTAAAACAGCTCCATAGGTGACGTATGTTTTCTCACAGTTATTTCACACAACTATGCTGCAGAAGGATGAGCAGTTGTGGTTAGAATCACAACCGCTTCTACAACTGGAAGCATAGCTTCTTCTGATTTGTCATTTGATGCACAACTGGACTCTCAGCAGGTCATTGCTGGCCTTCAGAGTCCCCCCCCTCCACTATTCAACAAAACCAAAAAATGCAGTCAAAATGGTGCCACTCTTATTCATGACTCTCTCTCTCTCTCTCTCTCTCTCTCTCTCTCTCTCTCTCTCTCTC
>JAJKFI010033406.1:0-28468 GCA_029204185.1 Lerista edwardsae
GCCAGGAAGTGATGGGAGTGGTTGCCATGATCTTAGTTTTTTTTTTTTAATGTTGAGCTTCAAGCCAATTTCTGCGCTTTCCTCTTTCACCCTCATCAGAAGGTTCTTGAGGTCTTCCTCACTTTCTGCCATTAGAGTGGTATCGTCTGCATATCTGAGGTTGTTGATATTTCTCCCAGCAATTTTGATTCCAGCTTGGGAATCATCCAACCCAGCCTTTCTCATGATGTACTCTGCATATGTTAAATAAGCAGGGTGACAGTATACAACCGTGTCATACTCCTTTTCCAATTGTAAACCAATCAGTTGTTCCATGTCCAGTTCTAACTGTTGCTTCCTGACCCACACAGAGGTTTCTCAGAAGACAGATAAGGTGGTCTCGTACTCCCATCTCTTCAAGGACTTGCCACAGTTTGTTGTGATCCACACAATCAAAGGCTTTGGCATTTATGCTTCATTGACTAAGTAGATGTTTTTTCTGGAACTCTCTTGCTTTCTCCATGATCCAGCGAATGTTGGCACTTTGATCTCTAGTTCCTCTGCCTCTTCGGAAACCAGCGTGTACATCTGGTAGTTCTCGATTCACATATTGCTGAAGCCTAGCTTGTAGGATTTTGAGCATCACCTTACTAGCATGTGAAATCAGTAATTATATAGTTTTATATAATTATAATTACAAAAAAAGACTAAAAAAAACCCAACAATCCTGATAATCTACCACCTTTGAAGAATGCCCCCAAATGTGTTGCTTGTGGGAACTGACACAGTAAGTTCAGCCTTCCATTAAGGTCGTCAAATCCTTTCATTTAAGAAATAATGCCCTGGACGTCTGTAGCACTTATGCCCAGGGAACAGATGATTTGTGTTGGAATATAGATCAGACAAGTGACATCAGCAGAATACTCAGTGTTAACACTTGACTAGGTCACCTTTTGGAATCTCTCCCAGTGAGATTGAATGCTAAGTGGTTAAATATGCTTCTCTTCTGAAATTGTCATGATCTAAGTTTCAAAGCATCCGTGATTTTCCCTGTCTGTGATCTACATACCACATACTTTCTTCCACTCACAACCCCCTTTCACAACCCACTCACAAGATAATTGTCCCTAATGTCTTAGTGGAACATCTCTAGCATGTGCCTTGATGAACTGGGGGCAGAGGGGAGGACCGAGATGCCCTGAGATGAGCCACCAGCCATCTCTCTTCATCATTGTTGACATTGACAAATGACACTTGAGGCTCTGAACAGGTGATAGTTTTGCAAGAGATGTGATAGAGCTGCAGTTGAGAATTCAGAGTCATTTTTTCTTGTCCCATTATAGTCTCTCCGGTTACATGTGCAATTTTGCTCTCCAAAAACTTTGCACAGTTGGATGCACTTGTCTCGTGTCAAACAGGTTTTGCAGGTTTTTGAAGCATGCAAAGAGCCAATGGCAGCATGTTCTGTTTGCTTTGAGCTGCCTTCCTCTAGGACAAGTGATAAATCTTAAGGACAGAACAGTATGTTTCAGGAAATGAAGCTTCTCAGCTCTCATAGTTGAGATGTGCCTATATACAGATCCGATGGTTTGGTGCAATGTCTTATATAATTTGTTGTGCATTTTATGCCACAATGGACAGTTCTAGAGGGAAAAAATGAATGAATTCCTTAAAAAAAATTTCTGCTACATGTGTATCCTTCAAGGAACTCATAGTGGTTTATAAGATTCCCTCTTCCACTTTTAGACATACAGAAACCATGACAGGCAAATTATCAATAAGATCAGGTCACCCAGTAAGCTTAGGGCAGTGATGGCGAACCGATGACACCTATGTCAAAGGTGACACACCACAGCGTCTGGGGTGACACACCAGAGTTCACTAGCAGCTGACAAAAATTGAGTTTATTTTACTCATTTTTTTCATTTTTTTTGCAATTATTTGATGTTTCTTTATAAAATACAGAGCACCACACATGATTGGACTGTATTTTCTGTTTAAATAAATGAATATAAAGAACTGTTCTCTTTTGTTTGGGAGGGGGATTGACACGCCAGCAGAGTCAAGTTAAGCATTTTCCAAAGTTTTGACACACTGAGCCCAAAAGGTTCACCATCACTGGCTTAGGGACTGAGGGCGCAATCCTAAATTGGAATTAGGCAGGCATAGTTAGGCCAGCAAAGTTTGGCCAGCCAAGAGCCACCGT
Source organism: Lerista edwardsae (assembly GCA_029204185.1). Lineage (NCBI taxonomy): Eukaryota > Metazoa > Chordata > Lepidosauria > Squamata > Scincidae > Lerista > Lerista edwardsae. Next base: position 2,186 of record JAJKFI010033406.1, read on the forward strand.
AAAGCATGCTTGGATCACTCTCAGAGTCAGGGAGGATGGTGCACGTCTGTGTGCTGGCCTCACTGACTCCGAGAGTGGTCCAAACGCAATTTACGGCGTCCCTTGTGCAGGGACGAACAGAGGCCAGAGTGTGCCCATGGCAGGGTGACGAAACCGTGCCCCCAGTACGTCGCCCCGCCCCCGTGCATCGTCCAGCCACGCCTCTCTGAGCCCGGAATAGCTCCATTTTGGAGCAAAGCGGAGGCGAGGGAGGGAGGGCCACACAGCACGTGGGTTTGTCTGCGGACTCAGCACAATGGCGCCCCGCTGCTGCCCGGCGCCCATGGCTCGCGCCACCCCGGGCTACACCCTTCCTCCACCTCTGCCCTTGTGCTGGCCAAACTGTGCTGGCCTAACTGTGCTGGCCTAACTCCAGGTTAGGATTGCCCCCTAAGTAAGAGCATAATCCTAACCTTGAGGTAACAAACAACAAACATTCCCATACTGTCAACAGGCCTCTGTGATTGCTTCCCCAGTGCAGGATGCAGTGCGTGCCCCATTGATATGGCTGCATCAGCTCTGGAAAGTTGGATAGGATTAAGCGCTCAATCATTGGGAATTTGAACCTCTGTTCCCCAGTCTCCTGGCGAGGAGACTGAGGAACAGTTCCCCACAATACCTCAGAGGCTCTCTTGAGTATTTTATGGTTGTGTTACTATTGCATACATATTTGCTATTCAGCATCAGACCTTTGCATCCTAAGCTTTCTTGGTAGCAGTCAATGTTTCACCATATGACGGTCGATAAAAATCTGACACGTAGCAGTCAGCGTTTGACAGTATCTGACAGTTGAAGTGCAGTGGCAGGCAGAATTTCACCATATCTGACACGTTGCAATCTGTATCTGGCAGTCCCTGACAGCTGGCATGCAACGGTTGTCAACATTTGACATTATTTTATCACGTGACACATGGCCCTGTCAGTATCTGCTAGATGATGTGCAATAGAATTTGGTAAAATCTAAGTTAATTTAACCAATACATTTCATATAGTGACAGCTTTTATAAACATGTTGAGCACTCGGAATGTTCTTGAAGTATCCCAAAACACCTAAGATGCTGAGGCAATGGGAAAAAAGGCCTCAGTTCTATTGGTGTCAGTTCTCACAGCCATTAGTTATGGAGATGTCAAAACACCTTGGGTGAACTTCAGGTTTCTTCTAAATTAGTCTGATTTATTTATTAGAAAACCACTTCTTTTGGGCACATGTATGTATCCTGTTAGCAATGTATGGCTGTGAGAGCTGGACCATAAGAAAGGCAGAGTGCTGAAGAATAGATGCTTTCAAATTATGGTGTTGGACAAGACTCCTGAGAGTCCCCTGGACTGCAAGGAGATCCAATCGGGCAATCCTCCAAGAAGTCAAGCCTGATTGCTCCCTGAAAGGACAAATCCTGAAGCTGAAGCTCAAGTACTTTGGCCACCTCATGAGAAGAGAGGACTCTTTAGAAAAGATCCTCATGCTGAGAAAGATGGAAGGCAAAAGGAGGAGGGGGCGGCAGAGGATGAGATGGTTAGATAGTGTCACCAAAGCAATGAACATGAAATTGGGCGAACCCAGGAAGCTAGTGGAGGACAGGGAGGCCTGGTGTGCTGTGGTCCATGGGGTCGCGAAGAGTCGGACACGACTTAGCAACTGAACAACAACAACAACAACAACAACAACAACATGTATCCTGTGCTTAACTTGATATCTCATTGTTCTCTGAATGAATATAGTTTTACACTTGCTGATGCCTGCAGGATCCAAAAAATGTCTCAAATATCAGTCCTTCAGACAAGCCCTGAAATTCACTCCAAACTTAACATTCAAAACTTATGTGGAAATCCTAACTCTTGCAAACAATAACCTGCTCTGAAAAGCAAATGTCTCAGCATGACGTAAGCCAGGGGTTCTCCCCCCCACCCCTAGCCATGACCCGCCTGTTCTGTGGAGGAGGGCACCATGACCTGCCCTCCTCTCTAGTGCAGGGCCTCAGCAGGCCTCTGGAAACACCCAGAAGTCACTTCCATGAATCTGTATTGTGGTGGAAGTGATTTGTTTACAGCTGTTTTTCTCAAACTGTGGGTCATGACCCACCTGGTGGGTCACGACCTGATGCCCAGTAGGTCCTGGGTTGGGTCCTCCCACCTGACCTCACCTCTGGGTTGGCTCAAAATTTGATCCCTCTAGACATAATCGGAGGCTGCACCAGGCCTCTGCAGGCCTCAGAAGGCCTTTGCTGGCCTTCAGAAACAGACAGAAAGTCACTTCCTCCTCCCCAATTCAGTGGTACTCAGCAATGGAAGCTGGCAGTTTGCTAGTGAATACAAGCTGCTGGGCTTCATGGGTTTTCACAGATGGCACTAGGTGTTTACATGGATCCAGAAAGCAAACCTAGACCCAAGGAGCAGTTGAGATCGATGGACAAAATCAGGTTGCCCTTGAATGTGCAGCGTTATGAGGTGTGGCCCTGGACATTTTCACAGGGAACTGCATAACATGGGTCATGACTGAACACAAGGGTGTGTCATTGTGTTTGATGCTATCAAATTGCACGTAAAATGTTCCAGATTCAATCCCTGGAAGCTGTAGTTAATGAATATTAGGTAACAGGATTGTAAAGGCCTCTTCGTATGACTACATATGGACCAATGGTCCACAGCTTAGGACAGCATATGGACCAATGCTCTTTATAAGGCAACACTTCATATCCTGACCATTTAAAAGGCAGAGATGCATGGTTTTAATTGGGCATCTTTAACATCATTTGCACTCCTACAAGCTTTTGCCCAATTCTATCCATTTACATTGACAACGTGCTTTCTAAAGTTCCACAGTAACTACTGTACAACGCCATCTGAAACCTCGAAGATAGATAACAAACCTATTTTAAGCATTTCTGGAAAGTCAGGGTGCCAGTTTCCAGCTGCGATGACATAATGGGACATGATTAAAGGGCCTTGAAACACTTCCTGATAGAAATGACTCTCAAGACACTGTCAAAGTGTTGATTCTTGAATGGCTTCTACCTGATAATTAAATGAGTCCTAGATGCAGGGCTGGCCTTAAGCCAATGTGAACAACGTTGTCACATTGGGCCCCACACTTTGGGGGCCCCTGCATCAGCAAGATGGCTGCTCCCAGCTTTCCGCAACATACCGGACAGCAGGTTGAGAAGTGGGTCTCGTGGTTTGAGATAAATTGCCGTGTGATAGAGCTCCTAGGAAGAGAAGAACATTCTCGGGCAGCCCAATCCTAACCTGCATTGGAAATTGCCAGGTCGGCACAGCCAGGCTGCATCCTGAGCAGGTTAGGAGGCAGAAGTGGCTCAGTGCTGGGCAAGGGGATGTTTTCCCCTGGCCCCATGGTTAAGCCCCAACCAGCCCTATGGGGCTTCTTGGATCTGCGCCAGCAAAACAGTAGGCACAGGCAGAGGCAGATCTACAGGGAGGGCAAAGCTCTAAGTGTTGCAAGAAGCCTTACCCTGTCATGTATAGCCCTCCTCTCCCTTGCTGCTGTAGCCAGTAAGCAACGCCAAGATGTTGCTGTTCCCTGTGAGGATTGGCTAAAACGGTGCAGGACAGGAGTGATTTCCACTGCAAGGTGAGGCTTCTTGCAAAACCTAGAGCTTTGCCCTCCCTTAGATCTGCCTCTGGGCACAGGTCCACATGGCCAGGAGCGACCCTGAGGAGCCCGGAGACAGGGGTTAGGATGTGGCCCAATGGCCATGTCCCGCCTCCACCCACGCCTCCACCCACGCCTCCACCAATGGCGCTGCCCCATTACGCCTCTGGCATGCCCTCGGCACAGTTCTGCACTGGCAGAGCAATGCCGGCGCTCAACCAGTGCAGCTGACAGATGCAGCACCGTCCGTGCATTGCACTGCTGCTTGAGCCAGTCCAGCGACCAATTCCACAGTGCAGAAATGCCTGATGGCACATTTGCAACACCACTAGTCAGTGGTGTCATTCAAATGATTTAGGAACAGGAACTCACTTTTGATTGGCACTTGTCGGGAACCCAGAACCAGCCACGGAGCCCGTTAGGATCCGGAACGCCCGTTCTGGTCCATTCCCCCTGAATGACATCACTGCCACTAGTCCAACGCAAGAGCACTATGACAGTGCAATGCCAGATTAGGATTGCGCTCTTAATGACTGCAAGACTTTAGGGGGCACCTCTTGATTGTTTCTTTTCTTTCAATCATTTCCTTCTGTACCCAGGTTGTTGTTTTTCCCCAGAAACCACATAAATCCCCAAGCCTTCTTTACAATGGAGGTGTATCAGACTTTGCTTCTAACAAGGTACTAACACGTCGAGCTCATCAACACATCTGTCTTTGGAATGCGCAACTCTCTTTTTATACTTGCATCTGTGCGTCATTAAATTTCATGTTAATTTCCAAGGTCATAAGCTTTCTGCAGTGCAATTTCGGCTTCCTTTCCTAATGCAAGATGACACTGTTTTAATATGTACTCTGCTTCCATTTTTCATAGTTTTCATTAACTCCTCTCAGGGAGAAAAAATAGCCTTGCAAGGACTTACTGGCATTCTCCAATTATAGAACTAAAATGGGAAAGAAAGTGTTAGTGCGAGCAGGTAAGACACAAAGGGCAAGCAAGCAACCCTTGTAGCAATGTCTTAAAATGTAGCCATACATTTAGAGCACAGTGTGGATGAAAATGGAGCCTATTCTGTTTTTGTTATGAAATAAGCTTCTTCCTGAGGGGGGACATGATGGAGACATACAAAATTATGCACGGAAGGGATAGAGTCAATAAAGGGATGTTCTTTTCCCTCTCTCAAAACACCAGAACCAGGGGGCATCCGCTAAAACTGAGGGTTGGGAGAGTTAAAACAGATAAAAGGAAGTACTTTTTTACCCAGCGGGTAGTTTATCTGTGGAACTCTTTGCCACAGGAGGTGGTGATGGCATCTGGTCTGGATGCCTTTAAGAGGGGATTGGATGGATTTCTGGAGGAAAGGTCCATCGTGGGCTATAGGCAATGATGGATTGTGCAACCTCCTTACATTGGTGGTGGGCTACTTCAGAGTACCGGGTGCAAGGGAGTGGCCACAGGATGCAAGCATCTTGTTGTCTCATGCCTCCCTGGGGCACCTGGTGGGCCGCTGTGAGATACAGGAGGCTGGACTAGATGGGCCTTTGGCTTGATCCAGCAGGGATCTTCTTATGTTCTTTTATGTTCTTATGGTCCACTGCCCCACTACCTCTTGTTTCAGGAGTTCTTCCCCTTGGCACAGATCAAGAATTCACCCCCCCCCTTTTGTGGGGGATTTGTAAGGTGGTGTATATAAGAGCAGGTGCCCACTGTATTCTGTTGCTCCAAGATGCTCTGGAAGAAGGGGCTCGGGACCTGGAGGAAGGGGTCTGCTCCAAGCAGCTGCAAAGTGCTGTATGGCACTTTTGCAATGACCACTGTCAGTGCCACGCACTGGAGACTGGGGCTGCAGCCCTGGAGGGTTGGGCCTTAAGTCAGGGCACAATCCTAACCTGTGCAGGAACAGTCAGGCTGGTGGACCCTTACCCAGGATAGGTGCTAGCTGCCCCAATGGGCTCCTCGGCTCTGCACCTGCTATTTAACAGGTGCAGAGCCAAGGATGTCATGTGGCCCGAATCAGGGCTGTGCGGCCTGGGCACGGGAGCTTGGATGCTGCCTGACGGCCACTGCCAGCATTGGTCCCACGGACGCATCCCAGTGCATCCCAGTGCTGCTGCCAGAGGCGGATCTAAGGGGGGGGGCAAATCTGTATGTTTTGCAAGAAGCCTGACCTTGCAGTGGAAATCACTCCTCTCCTGCACCATTTTAGCCAATCCTCACAGGGACCAGCAACATCTTGGCATTGCTTACTGGCTACAGCAGCAAGGGAGAGGAGGGATTTACATGACAGGGTAAGGCTTCTTGCAACACTTACAGATTTGCCCCCCCCCCTTAGATCCACCTCTGCTGCTGCCATTGGGCTGATGCTAGCAGCTAGCGTCGGCCAAACATGGGGCCCTCAGTTGTGGCCAAGAATATGCTAATATTCGTCAATGGTTCTGATCACTGTTGTGAAAACTGCTTTTCTGCATCAGAGTACCAAAGTGTGATGTCAGTACGGGGGAGGATGAAGACAGGCTTTGTACTTCCCTGCCCTGAATTAATAGGTGGTCCTTAAAATAAGAGGCATATGATGGATGACCACATGGCATCCAATTGACTTCTTTTAATACCAGTATTTAGTACTTAATAAGGGGGTACATCTCAGGGACACGATGGCGCTGCAGGTGAAACCGCTGTTGCTGAACTTGCTGACCGGAAGGTTGGCAGTTCAAGACCGCGCAACCAAGTGAGCTCCCGTTGCTTGTCCCAGCTCCTGCTAACCTAGCAGTTCAAAAGCATGTAAAAATGCAAGTACTGTAGATAAATACGGTAGGTACCACTTTGGTGGGAAGGTAACGGTGTGCCTTCCACCTTGGCATATAGTAATGCTAGCCACATGACCATGGAAACTTGTCCTCAGACAAACACCAGCTCTTTGGCTTAGAAACAGAGATGAGCACCGCCCCCTACAGTCGGTCATAACGTACATACAGTTGTGGGGAAACCTTTACCTTTAAGGTGAAATACCCTTCTGGTCATTGGATTTCTCCTCTGACTTTAATCAAGGCAGTTTACATAGGCAGGCTTTCTCAATCCCATATAGGGGTTGTAATTATCATTGGTTCTAATCTTGCATAGAACTGCCTTGCTTTCCAGGTGTTATCCTTCATGGTCCAGCATCTCTCTGGTCACACACACCTCCCACACTTGGTAGGCAACTCCTCCAATCTCACTGGAGGGGTCATCATCTTTGCTCCTCTCATCAGCTGGAGAGACTCATCTCTGTCAGCAGCATTTAGCAGCAGTTCATGGTTATTTCTGGCTGACTTGAACAGCTGACCCAGGTGAACTTCAGGCTTCAGAGGTGGCCAGCCAGACCTCCTTCTCTACATTTGCCCAACAATAAGGTAAGCCATCATCATGACTGCACTATCATAGATCAGGATTAGATAACTGATGGTTTTCAAATTCAATATGGCCCCATCAGTTCCTCTACCAACCACAAATCAATATGTAATAGAAACTTTGCTATCAGTTCCATTCACAAATGTTTCAAAAGCTGCAGTAGAGATATAAATTCCACACTGTAATGGTATACTTCATTTGGAGAGCAATCTTAACATGGAATTAGGCTGGCACAGTTAGGCCAGCAAAGTTTGGGTGGCACAAGGGACATCATAAAGCTTGTTTGGACCACTCTTGGAATGAGGGTTGATAGCACACACCTATGTGCTGGGCTCTCTGACTTACAGAGTGGTCCAAACATGCCTTACAGCAGGGGTCAGGGAACCTTTTTACCTTTTACCCCAAAATATATTTAGATACGCCGACATTACCCCCTTGACGTTACCCCCCCCCCGCCAGAACAAAAGAAAAAGAAAGAAAAAAGAAAAAAATACATATTGGAACCCATTGCTTTTTATTTGATTAATAATTAATGCTATGTAAATATGAAGTTGTAAAGAGTTTGGGTACACCTGCAGACTTTGAGAGAATAGAATTTAACCCTTCTGGGTTACAACTAGCTTACCTTTTTGACAACAGGTTTAGGTGCTTGGACTTAAGATTTCTCTCTATAATGAATTCAGATTGGGGCTGGCTGGCTGGCTGGCTGGCTCTCTCTCTCTCTCTCTCTCTCTCTCTCTCACACACACACACACACACACACACACACACACACACACACACACACACAGAGAGAGAGAGAGAGAGAGAGAGAGAGAGAGAGAGAGAGGCCAGCAACAGCAGTTCTGATTTCGTTTTTGTTTTCTGCTGTTCGCCTTGACTCTTTGCCTCCCGCCTCTCTTTGTGTCCCTGACTCCCTGCGCAGGGAGAATACTCCTATCTGTCCATTACCCCCAGGAATTTCATTTTTACCCCATTTGGGGTAATTTACCCCTGTTCCCTGACCACTGCCTTACAGCTTCCCTTGTACTGGCCAAACTTTTCTGCCCTAACTGTACCGGTCTAACTTCAAGTTAGGATTGCACTCCTAGTTTCTGTGTGTTATCCCCTGATTATGCCTGAGTATATGAATGCCACAACAATGGTGCCCTTCTTGCTAGATGCATCCATTTTGGATTCAGTCAATACAGCAAAATATGTGTCCTCCCCCCCCAGACCTAGTGTCAGGACAATTGAATTCTTCTTCCTCCAATATACAGTACTTGGCCATTCCTAGGATTTTTGTTTGGGATTTGGATACAATGGCTTCTCTGGACCCTGACACCTCTATGATGACACACTTCAGTAAGAACGCCACATTCCACTTTGAAAGATGTAGGAAAGTGCCTGAAATTTCACAAAGAATCACTCTCTGTCCATTTTCATTGGCTTAAGTAATCTCCGTTCCCTAGTTACTTCTGGGTTTGTGCTATTTCAGCTTCTGTGATACGTGTGTCACAAAAAAATGAAGGCTATCCGTTTCAAATAGATATGATGCACTAGAGAACCTGAAGCAGCAGGTTGGAGAGGTAGAAGGCCGGGAAAACATCTCTTCAATATTTCACTATCTTGGAAGTAAATTTGAGTTTCTCAAATAGAGAAGTTGATGCTCTGAATACAGTGGAGATTGATTATGTAAAGAGCTTTTCCAGCTTCAAGGCCTAGAGCAATGCACACTTGACACAGGGCGCAATCCTAACCTGGAGTAAGGCCGGCACAGTTAGGCCAGTCAAGTTTGGCTGGCACAAGGGCCACCGTAAAGCACATTTGGACCATTCTCAGAGGCAGGGAGGATGGCGCACGTCTGTGTGCTGGCCTCTCTGATTCTGAGCGTGGTCCAAACATACTTTATGGTGACCCTTGTGCCAGCCAAATTTTGCTGGCCTAAATGTGCCAGCCTAACTCCAGGTTAGGATTGTGGCTTCAGTTTGTGTGTACACTGATACACACAAGTAGACAAAGGGTTTAGAATCATTGTATTGTTTTGGCTCTGTAGTCTTCATAGCCTGGGGACATTTAAAAGGACATTTGTCCTTTTGCCCTGGGGTAAGCTGCAATGGGTCAACTCTGACCTGTATCAGCAATATTGCTAGCCCAAGTCTGAGTTGATCCATCCATGCAAATCAGACCCAGGAAGGATGTTAGGATATGGTGCATGCTGGTACTGCTGATCTCACCCTCCCCCCAGGCCCAATCCTCCCACTGCTTGCCTACCTCTTCCCCGTTTCTTCCCTTCCCTGTCCTCCCTCGTTCGTTTGACTTATCCGGTCTGGTAGGCATCCTTAGTCTGTGTGCATGATCCTTTAAATTTGCACCAGCTTGCCTGCTAATTGCACTAGGAGCACTGTCGCAAAATGGTTTATCGCAGTTATGTAACAGCATGTGCCAGCGCAACACGTGTTCTGCCAACCATAGGATTAGGCTGTATGAAAGCGCAATCCTAACCTGGAGTTAGGCTGGCACAGTTAGGCCAGCAAAGTTTGGCTGCCACCAGGGCCACTGTAAAGAACATTTGGACCACTCTCGGAGTCAGGCGGGATGGCGCACATCTGTGTGCTGGCCAGTGGCACCGTGGGAGGGGCGAGGGGACCAAAATTGCTAAAATTGCAGCTTTAAACGATAATACTGTCCTGCTATATACCGTTGGGTGTGGAATTTCACCCGGAATTCAATTTAAAAAAAAAACACCGGAGTGTAATATCTTCATTCTATCAAAAGTTATGGCCGAAACACTAAAACCCCAAAATACAACTTTTAATGCAAAAATTGTGATTTTCTTTTTTTAAAATAGCGGTTTTACAGAATAAGTCCATCATGTTATATACCGTTGGATGTGGAATTTCACCCAGAATTCAGTGAATAAACCCAGAATCTCATATCTTTATTCTTTCAAAAGCTATGGCCAAAAAACTGAAAGTGCATCTTTTTATGTAAAAAATCGCAATTTTTAAAATATCATTATGAGTCAGTTCTCATTTCCATGTATCAGAGCTAATACTAGAACTTTTATTGAATTGTGTGAATGTCATCAAATTGGCCATGGGTTTTTTGTTGGTTACTAATTTGTTGGGTGACCTGTAGTATAAACAAATAAAGTTGCTGTATGGTTTGGGAGGAGGAGATCCATCATGGGGTGGGGGGGGGTGATGCACTGACCTCCCGCTCCGGGAGACACAAACCCTAGTGACATCACTGGTGCTGGCCTCTCTGGCTCTGAGAGTGGTCCAAAAATACTTTACAGGGTCCCTTGTGTCAGCTAAACTTTGCTGGCCTAATTGTGCCAGCCTTAACTCCAGGTTAGGATTGCACCCTGAGTCTTGGTTTGTTTTCAGCTCTTTTAGAGGTAAGCCTGAGATCTGCTCCAAGCCACCCGTGTACAATTTATCCGAACCAATCCATCACAAGCTCTGAGAGAAAGAGAAGGGGCTGCAAATCTCTTGCATACTACCTCACCTCTTCAGAGGTGTCGGGCATTAGTGAAGAGTTTTCAAATGGTGGAAGAGACAACAAGTGAGTGATTAATGGTCCATTCTTTCCCTGTAGCTCTTTCACCATGGTTTTTCTCTGAGGTTGGAACCTTTGTTCAGTCTGAGTAGGACGGCTTGGGATGAGAAGGTGTCTGGATTTCAGATTTGTCTGGATTTTGGAATAATTGCATCAATATAAGAGAGATGTTTCCTCTTGTTCTTTTCATTGTGATCCATTTGGGCATGCGCTGGCCTCTTTGACATTTTTCAACAACGGCACACACCGCAGAGCATATAACTTACAGGCTGTCTGTGGGACTGAGCACAAGATCTTCTAGTGTTCACACAACAGAAAGTGTTTAAAAAAGTCTTGGACAACAATGTCTGGATTTTGGAATAGTCTGGAATTTGGCTGTCTAAATCTACCGGTATGTCTATGCTTCTTTCTGTTCGTTGGGTCTTCCCATACTTCTTCCTATTACTGCAAAAGCACAAGTCTTCCAACCTCAGTCCCCCCTGGGTAACCCTCTTGATTTATCCTACAGCCTGCTTCCCCTGCAGAAATGCAAACTGTCTCATGCTACACAAGATTCTGCTATGAATACCAAGGATTTGCCATTGAATGCCCAATGATCCCTTAAGGATCCCTTCTAAACCCAAATCACTGGGAAGTATTTGGTGTACTCTATTAATGTTTAAAAGGTATAGATTCGGTAACAACTCAAGATCAAAGAAGCGTATTTCTCCCCGTTCTTCCATTTTCAGGAGCATGCTAACGCTGCCATTTTCACCAATCTATAAGTCTGTCAAACTCCTCACTCGCTGTGTTTGTGTGTGTGTTTTATAAGGCCTTGGCTTTTTTAATCCCTAAATAATTGAAATCCGAGTGCTCCGTCCATACTGTGTCATTTGTGAAAATGTCAGTAACCACCGTTCCTGATGTCTAAAATCCATTAGAAAGGCCTTCTAAACATTCTGACATGGCATTATGGAAGCGAGACGTGACCTTTATTTGCACCACCTCGCTTTCTTCACTTAAGGGACAACAAACCAAGCAAATTTCACAGTGAAAGTAATCAACTCTTTACAGGAGATGATAGACTCCCTGCTGAGTGGGAAAAAACTCCAGGCTGAAAGAGGGGCATTTCCAGGAGAAAAGGCTCTGGAATTCTGCTGTCATCTCCTTCTTTTGCATGCCACTGAGGCCAGCTCAAAGAGTTCCTTCGGCATGCAGCACCTTAACAGACATGAAATAAAGGCCACAAAAATACAAGACCCCACATACAAGCATGCACATAGTTATGTTCGGGCGCAATCCTAACCTGGAGTTAGGCCAGCACAGTTACGCTGGAAAAGTTTGGCCAGCACCAGGGACACCATAAAGTATGTTTGGACCACTCTCAGAGTCAGAGAGGCCAGAACACAGAAGTGCGCCATCCTCTCTGCCTCTGAGAGTGGTCCAAATGTGCTTTACGGTGGCCCTTGTGCCAGCCAAACCTTGCTGGCCTAACTCCAGGTTCAGATTGCACCCTAAATCTCTGTGGTTAAGTTCTGCCCAACTCACCTAGACTGGGGAACTGTACTGGAGTCCCCAGCTGATGTTGCAAATTCAATTGTAAGTACAGATAGTCAACCAGTGATCTTGTTGTACAAGGGACACAATTTTGCTTTGTTTGCATGTAGTCTGCTTGCACTTCTTGCTAAGAACCAAACCTGGAGTTAGGCCAGCACAGTTAGGCCAACAAAGTTTGGCCAGCCCCTATTTACCCCCACCACCAACTGATTCATGCAGCATCCAACAGATGCTAGCATGTGCACTGCATCCCTGGCCATGTGCACCAGTATTCCAGAAGCCTGCAATGGTGTCTTGGCTTTTGCCCCACTGCAAAGATAGAAGTGGGCCATAAGTGGCTTTAGGCACACCACTATTTCTCTGCTTCATCCTCCCTTCATTCACTATATGGGGAGAACTGCACTGATCTCCATTACATTAGTTTGCTAAGCATTAACTTAGAAAACAATGTGAAGAGCACTGAAAATTCAAGAGGTGCATAAGAGCATAAGAAGTACCCGCTAGATCAGACCACAGGTCAATCAAGTCCAGCAACCTGCTTCCTGCTAACATCACGTCTTTATTGTTAGGTGGTCATGATATAATTTTTCCTAGAGGTGCAATTAACTTTTCAGATCAAGAGTTCTGGACCAGTGAATGGCTTTTGGTTTCTTATAAAAGTGGGATATGGAGGAGTTTGTCCAATGAAAATTACTACTTTGCATTATTAGGAAATGCAAACTGTAATTTAAAGAAGCACATGAGTTACATAAACTACCACTGTAAAGTATTAGGGGTATTACTGTAATTATAGTTGTTACAAACCAGCTTGATTTTCACTACCAGTAGGGGTTTTTTTTTTGCCATTTAATTATGTACTTTTGGGATGTAAAATATTTATGCAAAAAATCAAGCAACATGCGTCAGATTGTCTTACAGTCGGGCCAACCCAAAGCGATCAGCTACTTTTCATGAAGTGCCCTGACACCCCAATCTTACCTAGTTCTGGTGCAGTAGGGCCACATGCAGCGGCATCATGCAGCCGGAACGCTGGGCGGGAGGAACAGGTGAGCAGCAGCCCGCCCGTTGCGTACCGCTCCGTTTCACCGTCTTCCCCACCCCCGCAGGGCAGGGAAGACGGCGAAACGGAGCGGTACGCAACGGGCGGGCTGCCGCTCACCCGTTCCTCCCGCCCAGCGTTCCGGCTGCATGACACCGCTGGACACATGGCCTGTATCCAGTGCTCATTACTACCCTTACCTGGAATAATGTGCCAAATCTGCCCAATGTGGCCAGCTATTTAGCTGACACAAGCCCGAGCAGACCAATGTAGGGCTTCCAGGCCTGGGAGGGAGAATTGGATTCAACACTGACCTGCTCTGCCAATCCCACACCCCTCCTGGGCCCGCTTATAAGAAGAGCCCCATTGGTCAGTCATAAGAACATAAGAACATAAGAAGAGCCCTGCTGGATCAGGCCAAAGGCCCATCTAGTCCAGCTTCCTGTATCTCACAGCGGCCCACTAGGTGCCCCAGGGAGGCATGTAACAACAAGATGCTTACATCCTGTTGCCACTCCCTTGCACCCAGTACCAGTAGCCCACCACCTTTGTAAGGAGGTTGCACAATCCATCATTGCCTATAGCCCATGATGGACCTTTCCTCCAGAAATCTGTCCAATCCCCTCTTAAAGGCATCAAGACCAGATGCCATCACCACCTCCTGTGGCAAGGAGTTCCACAGATTAACTACCCGCTGGGTAAAAAAGTACTTCCTTTTATCTGTTTTAACTCTCCCAACCCTCAGCTTTAGTGGATGCCCCCTGGTTCTGGTGTTTTGAGAGAGGGAAAAGAACATCCCTCTATCGACTTTATCCCTTCCATGCATAATTTTGTATGTCTCAATCATTTCCCCCCTCAGGCGCCTTTTTTCTAGACTGAAGAGCCCCAAACGCTGCAGTCTTTCTTCAGAAGGGAGGTGCCCCAGCCCCTTAATCATTTTTGTCGCTCTCTTCTGCACCTTTTCCAACTCCACTATGTCCTTTTTGAGATGCGGCGACCAGAACTGGACACAATATTCCAGGTGTGGCCTTACCATTGATTTGTACAATGGCATGATAATATTGGCTGTTTTATTCTCAACCCCTTTTTTAATGACCCCAAGCATGGAATTGGCCTTCTTAATTGCTGACGCACACTGGGTCGATACCTTCATTGAATTGTCCACCAGCACCCCAAGATCTCTCTCCTGAGCTGTCACAGACAGCTCAGAACCCATTAGCCTATAGGTAAAGTTTTGGTTTTTTGCCCCAACGTGCATCACTTTACATTTGTCTATGTTGAAACGCATCTGCCATTTGGCTGCCCATTCCCCCAACTGGGAGAGATCCTTCTGGAGCTCTTCACAGTCGTCTCTGGTTTTTACCACCCGGAAAAGTTTTGTGTCATCCGCAAACTTGGCCACCTCACTGCTTATCCCTGTCTCCAGGTCATTTATGAATAAGTTGAAAAGCATGGGCCCCAAGACAGATCCCTGGGGCACTCCGCTTTTCACCTCTCTCCATTCTGAAAATTGCCCATTGACCCCCACTCTCTGTTTCCTGGCCCTCAACCAATTCTGGATCCATAAGAGGACCTGCCCTCTTATTCCCTGACTGTGAAGTTTCTTCAGCAGTCTTTGGTGGGGGACCGTGTCAACGCCTTCTGAAAATCCAGGTATATGATATCCAAAGGCCCATCTAGTCCAGCTTCCTCTATCTCACAGTGGCCCACCAGTAGACTTGCCAGGTTTTCAAAATGGCAATAAGGGACACACAGGTATCAGGATACTGCTTTCTATCAAACCACTCCATGGCTACCAGAAATAATATAAAAATTATGCAGTTAGCTGCGGCGAGGCAGCAGCAAGCAGCACTAGCAGCAGAATTTTAGAATGCGATTTTTAAAGTCTCGTTCAACATTGACACAGCTCACGATTTTTAAATCTTAAATAAGGGAAGTCCCTTATAATAAGGGACAACTGGCAAGTTTACCCACCAGATGCCTCAGGGAGCACACAAGATAACTAGATATCTGCATCTTGTTGCCACTCCCCTGCATCTGGCATTCTGAGGCAAATTCTGAGGTAAACACACTGGTGGCCAGTCAAGATTCTCCACTGCATTTCTCTTTGACAGCCACCAGAACCAGATGCTGCTCTTCAGACGTGTACTCATAGGAACAGCCCCACTGGATCTGGCCAAAGGTCCATCAGCTTCCTGTATTTCACAGTGGCCCACCAGATGCCTCAAGAAGCACACAAGATAACTAGATATATGCATCTTGTTGCCATTCCCCTGCATCTGGCATTCTGAGGTAACTTACTTCTAAAGTATGGTGATTGCATTACCCATCATGGAATGTAGCCTGCTTCGTCCTTCCCCACCGTGAAACCCTCCCCCTCCAGAACACCCTTCCACCACCCTCTCCCACTCAGCACTCAATTTACTTTCACCAGTGGCCTGGGATGCAGTGTTGCTGGGATGATGCAGGCCTTCCTGGTGGTGCTACTTTCCCCAGGGGGGGGGGGGGGGGGGGGGGGGACGGACTCCCGCAGGCCAGATCCAGTGCCTTCCTTTTCCTTTCCCGGCATGACCAGAGACTTGCATTCCGCCGGGGAAGATGCGAAAGCCCTACCACAGCTCCCAAGGTTTTTTGAGGCCAGCTGCTACCCCAGCTCCCAAGGCCCCCAGCCATGGGCCTTGCGTTCCACATGTGTGCAGCTGGTAGCAAAGACCCTTGGGAGTTGTAGTAGGGGTCTTTTGTGCCTTCGCCAGTAGAACACAAAGCACTGTTCACACCAGGGAAGATCTTTCCCAGCTGGAGCAGTCTCCAATTTGGAGACCACTGCTCTACAGCCAGCGGCGTCATGCTACCGGAACTCTGGGCGAGAGGAACGGGTGTGTTGGGATGTTTGAGACGCTCAGAGAGACCCCTATGGGAACATTGCTAGCCCCCTTCTGCATGGAATGCCCGGTTGCGGACTTGCAATGTCCCTATCGCAGGGACTTTCCAGCACTCAATGTCTCATCGCATCCCCGAAACCGAAGCTTTCCTGTGTACCAGTACAAATGTCTAGCACCTGCCTCCTAAAGATAGGCGGAGGGCATACCAGGGTCACTCTGTACCAAGAGGTGAAGATTTGCATCGCTTGCATTGCTCATTGCCAGCTATTGTTGTAACTTCAATAAAAGGGAACCTCAGCAAATGGCTGGAGGCATCTCCGATACCAGCACGAAGTTTGATGTGATTCCTTGCAACACGGGTGAGCGGCAGCCCACCCATTGCGTACCACTCCATTTCGCCGTCTTCCCCGCCCCCGTGGGGAAGGGGAAGACGGCGAAATGGAGTGGTACGCAATGGGCGGGCTGCCGCTCACCCATTCCTCCTGCCCAGCATTCCAGCAGCATGACGCCGCTGTCTAAAGCCATTACAAACATGCTTTGCCGAATGTTTGTGAGGGCGCAATCCTATGCAGCGCTGGAATGCCGAGGCCAATTCGGCAGCGCCATATCCAATGCTGCATAGGAGAGGCTGGAGCCCCCTCCCCCCGGCAAGGGAGTGTTCACCTTGGGAAAACCTTTACCTTTAATATTAGAGAGCATAAAACGTTTTTTGTCTATACGGATTTTGTGTCATTTTCTTTGGAAATGCAAAGCTTTCTAGTTCCACAATTAATTATTTTTTCTTCAAATACACCAACTGTAACGGTATCCATTTAGTCATTTTCCAGTTAAATATATTTCAATAGCAGTATGCATTGTCTTTTTTAAAAAATGCCATGGAATTTTTCTCCATGAAACCCAATTAAATTGATCAGCAGCTTGGAACCATAAAAAACACTGTAGGAAAGATGCTGTGGGGGGGGGGCTTTAAATAGAAGAATCGCTTGGTATCGCCAGATGCTGGCTGTGGAGCTCTTCCTATACAGAGTGAAAGATAAATGCAAATTGCTTCTAATCATCCATTGTCTCAAGGTTACACTTAAAAGCACTCCAAGTAAGAATCCGGTTCAGAATCAGCAAGTACAAAGTCATGAAGATGGGGACACTTTCCATGCAGAAGAAAAAGGAACATAGAACATAAGAAGAGCCCCACTGGATCAGGTGAGAGACCCATCTAGTCCAACTTCCTGTATTTCACAGTGGCCTACCAGATGCCCAGAGCGCACATAAGACAACAAGATTCCTGCATCCTATTGCCACCCCCTTGCACCTGGCATTTTGAAGTAGCTTTCTGCAAACATAAAGAGGTTATACCACCCATCATGGCCTGTAGCTCAAGATGGACTTTTCCTCCAGAAATCTGTCCAATCCCCTTTTAACATCACCTAGGCCGGATGCCATTACTACTTCCTCTGGCAAGGAGTTCCAAAGGTTAATTACCGGCTGGCTAAAGAGTATTTTCTTTTATCCATTCTAACTCTCCCAACACTTAATTTTAGTGGATGTCCCCTGATTCTGGTGTTGTGAGAGAGGGAAAAGAACATCCCTCTATCCAACACATGCATAATGTTGTACGTCTCAATCATGTCCGACTCTCAGGCGCCTTTTTCCTAGACTGATGAGCCCCAAACGCTGCAGGCATTCTTCAAAAGGGAGGTGCCCCAGATCAGTAATCATTTTCATTGCTCTCTTCTGCACCTTTTCCAGTTCCTCTATGTCGTTTTTGAGATGTGGCAACCAGAACTGTATGCAATACTCCAGAAACAAACCCAAAAGAGTAAGGAGTACATAGACATAGTATGCACCCCTACGCTCTAAGGAGTACATAGATCTTCATTTTCAAAAGGGATATAGTCACTCTGATCAAGCAAGACAACCTGCCCATGGAGGAAACAGGATTCTGCATGCAGATGTCTCTCTGGTGTCTTCACCTGCAAATGGCTGTCAGAGAAAGAAGGGAAGCCCACCTGAATCCAACATTCACCAATTCACATTCATTAAAATGGCATGGGTGACAGTACCAAAAAATGGGGTGAAAGAAGTGGCATAGTGTGTTTTTGTGTGTGTGGAGGGGGGGTGAGGACATCTTGCCCAGTGGTGTTTTGCTGCCGGAACGTTGGGCAGCGTGATTGACAGCCCACCCATCGGGTTCCGCAGCGTTACGCCATTTGCGTAATGTACGCAAGCGGCGTAATTGGTTACGCAAACAGCATAACGCTCCGGAACGCGACAGGCGGGCTGTCGATCACCCGGATGTCCCGCTCAGCGTTCCGGCAGCATAACACCACTGATCTTGCCCTATATTGGGGTACATTAGTAGTCATGGAACATTCAGAACAGCACCACAGAGTGCACTGTTGACCCCTCCTACATGTTCTAATGGGTTCCGCCATCTTGGAATTTGTGAAGCCTCATGACAGTCTGGTGCCACCATCTTGGATTAGCTGACCTGGGAAGAAGATATTTATTTATTTATTTATTTATTTATTAGATTTTTACCCCGCCTTTTGTGCCCGAAGGCACCCAAGGTGCTGCCGGGGGTCCCATGATCCCAGTGAGTTTGGGAACCACTGCCCTGCATGTTAGTTTTCTGAATAGCAAGTATGAAAAGTGCGTCTATCCAGAAACCCTTTTTTACTTACATGCATTTGGTGGCAACAGGAGTTGGAAATCTGGAAGTGCCCTACTAATAACACTTATGGGTCCTAAATCAGGTCTCTACCCTCCTTAAGGTTCCCAAAAGAAAGTTGGGAATGCCTGCCTTACAGGGTCATGACGTCCAGGTTGAGAAACACGGCTTTAGCAGTTGCACAAATGTTTTGCTGTTTTCTTGTGTGGGCATCCAATGCTTCATAAATTTATACTTCCACAGACTTCTACCTCACTGCACATCATGAAATTATATTCACTCCACAGCAGCCAAGTCCAATGGGAGTAAGAACCAAATCGACAAATCAGTTACATCAAAGCTGAACTAGGTGATAGAAATTTATATTGGATCGACTCAAACAAACAAAAATCAGATATATGAATTAGTCAAAAATTACTTCCTCTTCAGCTTCTTGCTTTTTTTAAAGAAACAATCTCACACTATTTTTGCTGCATTTTCTTTGCAATAAATGTCACTATAGATCAAGGGTATTCAAACTTTTTAAACTGGGACCCACTTTTTAAAATGGCATTCATGTTAGGACACACCTGAAGTGATATCATTTACCTGGAAGTGATGTTGTGGCAGGAAGTGACATCATCAAGCAGGAAGTGCTGTCATTGTAATAATAAAATGACACTCCTGGAATGCAAGTTGGGATTCTTAGACTGCAGCAATTGTACAACCATGAAACATCCCTGACAGAAAGCAAGATGAGGACAAAACATGATGTAAAGGCACTGAACTATTTTTTTTTTAAACCCTCACTTGAAAATTCAAACTGTTAATGCAAAAAAGGGAACATAACAAGAGTAAGGTCTACACTTTCCAAGATGGCTGCTCCCAGCTTTCTGCAACCCACCTAACATCAGGTTGTGACCAGTGGTGGGATTCAAATAAATTAACAACTGGTTCTATGTCCTTCAGGGTGGCCTTCAGGGCCATCCGCTGCCTTTCTTCCCTCTCCCAACCTAAAATTAGCAACCGGTTCTGCAGAACTCGTGAGAACTGGCTGAATTTCACCACTGGTCGTGACCCACCAAGTGGGTCCTGACCCACAGTTTGAATAACAGTGCGGTAGCTAATTTAAAACAGATAATCTGTCCAAGGGAAAAAAAAGGAAGCTGTGTGCTTCTCCAAAGGCTGTTTGTCGCTCCTAAAGATTTTAAGAACAACAATCAAAAGTTACAAGTTGAACAACATTTCCAAGTCCATTTGCAAATAGCGAATTTTGCTAACTCTCAGCCACTACAAGTAAATGAGAATTTAATGTCAAGCTTGCGTTCTTCTTATGTCATAAAACAGATATTACATTTGGAGGAGATCTTTAAAGATTGTAAAATCCAAGATCCCAGAAATAGCTCTCTCCCAACCACACGCCAGTTCTGACTCATCCTGTCTCTGGTTCCTTTATTACAAACAGTAAAAAGAGCAACTTGCTTATATGTGGAAAAGGACAATGTAAAGGGGGGGGGGAGAAATGCCATTTTGTGATTTTTGCGTAGGACGGTGTTACAATGCGTTAAGTGATGCGGCTGAACTTTTGTTTCCACATGTAGGAGTCTCTATTTATAAAATGCGACAAAACAACAAGAGAAGAACAGGCACTTCTTGCTGTGATGTGTGCACTACGCCTAGGCAGGAATGACTTGCATCCTCATGTTTGGGAAACACTGAACTGCTGTTGATGCAGCAACAAGGGAAAATGAGACAAGCCACTCCTTTAGGAAAGGTTCACTTAAATCAGGGCTTGCTTACAAAGTTGGCCGACAATGGCAGCCCCGTGTAAATATTTAGCGCCCTGGGGGGGAGCAATCAATGTGATGAAAATTGCCATTAGCATATTGTCTAATAAATGTATAAAAGCTGCATAATGTCATCAGTAGAGGGGGAAAAGGAACTGTATGTAAGCAATCACTCCTGCCTCACAAGGAATACCGTATTTCCCCAAGTATAAGACGCACCTTTTCCCCAAAAAAACCGGGGGCTAAAAAATGGTCTTATTCAAGTGTCTTATTCAAGGGGTATATAAAAGTGTCTTATTCAAGTGGTGTGCCAGGCAGAAATTTTTCAAATTTCTGGCCCCCAAATTAAGGTGCGTCTTATACTTTGGTGCGCCTTATACTTGGGGAAATATGGGTAATTCAGTAACAAGGACATCGCTTTGAGGATGATGCTACTTTCAAATAACTGACATTGGCATTGTGACAGCTGTTGGGGAACCCAATCTAAAGCTGTGCTAGTGCAGACAAGCTGCATGGCCTTTGCTGTGTCCAATGCAGCCTAGGAGCTGCCTGGAAGTGTCCTCCGGGTAAGGGGATATATTTCTTGTGGGGCCCTATGCGGCTTCTTGGATCTGTACCACCTATATACAGTAGCTTGTGCAAATCCATGAAGCCCAAGTGCTGCCAGCACCAATCTGCCCACCTTTGGGCCTGATTCGCCCTCCTCTTGCCCCCCCAAAATCCCTTCCCCATCTCGGTTCCACCCTCCTGCCACCCTCTCCCAGCTCCCACACTGCCCCGCACACACTTACCTGCACCAGCCAGCACAGAGGGTCAACTAATGCATGGGCCAAAAGAGTTCCACCTGGACAGTCTCTTCCGCCTATCAAGAGGCATGTGCTGGAGTTTGCAGAAGGAAATGATGCTCTCTACTGCAGAGGACAAATTGTCCTTCTTCAGCTTGGATCATCCACCACATCTGGCGGCCTGGCAAGCGTAACTTGCTCTGCCCCATCACGCGGTACTTCAGGACTTGCAACTCATGATTTGCATGGTAGCGATGGTGCAGATCAGCCCAGGCAGGGTGTCCGTCTTCCCGATGCATTAATTCAAAATGCAAAGAGTGATGTTGTCGAGGCCTGCTGAGATATATCCGCGTAAGGCTTCCTCCTGTGGCATCAGCCAGACATAAATGCCTGGTGCTCATTAAAAACGCACAAGTGTCCCAAATAAAAAGAAGATATTGCTTTCAAAAGGACTAAGGCTCAACCTCAACTCGTTTTTAATGAGATGTTTTATATTGGGAATCAATCTTTTAATTTGCAGCCTAAGGTGAAGCAGAGGGCGTTTAACGCAGAATGAAGCCTCTTGCCCACTTTCCCTCTGATAAAGAACTGATAAAAGCTATAAAAGAGTAATATACTTAAAGATGAAAGCCTTTCCTGTGCTAGGCTTGCATTAAAAAAAGGTAATTTCCCATTATACCCCCCAGGTTATGGTTTGAGTTGGCCCTTCCCACCCACCTCCTGCAGACGTTCGTCTTTCTCTAATCCTACCCGTTATTTCTATATGATTCCAAGGATCTGAACGTATTACGTTTTTGCAGAATGTATACATTTATCTTTAAAAATGGATCATGACTATCCACCATTCCAGGTACCCACTGTGGGGTTTGGAACAGAACTCCAGCATATACCGAGACATACCTGCATTAGAGCATTTATAGTTGGCTTCACGTAAGCACCAAGCAATACAAGAAATCAAGTAATTCCGGTCTGATTGGCCAGGGTGGTAAACTCAAGCACTAGCGTAAGCTAAGAAAGAACAGATGGTTCTATAGCCAGACTCAGAAATTGTTCATAGAATTGTTCATAGAATCATAGAGGTGGAAGGGTCTCATCTAGTCCTACCTCTGCCTTCCTGTAGCAGGAAATTCTCCTAGTGCATCTCCAGCAGGTGCCTGTTGAGCCTCTGCTTGAAGATCTCTATGAGGGAGAATCCACCCCCCCCTCGGCAATCTGTTCCACTGCCAAATCACCCTTACCATCAAGAATTCCGTCCTGATATCCAACAGGCAATCTCCTCTCTTGTTTGATCTAGTTTACAAAGCAACGTTTTGCTTTACAAAGCAACGTTTTGCTTTACAAAGTTTTGCTTTACAAAGCAAAGTTTACCAAGTTTACTCCCATTTGATCTAGTTTACAAAGCAAAGCAAACCTGAACAAGTACACAAAAACGAGATGTGACCACAATTATATCAGGGGTGTGTGTGTGTGTGTGTGTGTGTGTGTGTGTGTGTGTGTGTGTGCATCCAGGGAACCCCTAGCACACCTTTACTCAGGGCGCAGACATGTGCCACCCTCCCTGACTCCGAGAGTGCTCCAAACACGCTTTATGGTGGCCCTTGTTCCAGCCAAATTTTGCTGGCCTAACTGGGCTGGCCTAACTCCAGGTTAGGATTGCTCCCTCATTCAAATACCCCAACACATCATCCACACCAAGTGCATTCTTCAGCCTTGTGGAACAGCCCCAATGTGCACAAGACCCCACTATGGATTGGGAGAAATCATCCATATCACCCAACTCTTGATTGCTGTCTTCATGTAAGCGAGTTGACCTGCTCTGAAGGAGATTGGTTGCGGGTAGATGTACATGCACAACCTAGTTCTTCCTCTGCACAATGCAGCTGGCATGTGCCTGCTCATCTACTTTGTAATGTGCATGCAGAGGCGTTTCTACAGGGATGGCAAAGCTCTAAGTTTTGCAAGAAGCCTTACCCTGTTGTGTAAATCCCTCCTCTCCCTTGCTGCTGTAGCCAGTAAGCAACACCAAGATTGGCTAAAATGGTGCAGGAGAGGAGTAATCTCCACTGCAAGGTAAGGCTTCTTGCAAAACTTAGAGCTTTGCCATCCCTGTAGAAACACCACTGTGTGCATGGGAATGTGTGTCCTTACAGATGTACTGCGTTATTACCAGCAATTTATGGATATGCTTAGTATCTCTGGATCAGAGCGTCAATTTTCTGTGAGTTTCGTTCAACTTCTTTTTTGGTTGAATAACAGGCAGTGAAAAACCATCTGTAAAATCATTTGTCATATGTAGCATTTCCTGCTACGTGCAGGGGATTGGACTAGAAGACTTTGTAGGTCCCTTCCAACTCTATGATTCTAAATGTGATGGGCCACGATAAGGGGAGTTCAACAGTGGAACAGATTGCTGAGGGAGGTGGTCGATTCTCCCTCACTGGAGATCTTCAAGCAGAGGCATGGGAGGCACCTACTGGAGAAGCTCTCAGAAGATTTCCTGCTACAGGCAGGGGGTTGCACTAAATGACCTTCTAGGTCCCTTCCAACTCTATGATTCTATGATTGCCACTGCTGTGGCCCCCTTTTTTTTCTCCCAGGAGGTACCAAGACATCTGAACGCCGAACATTTTGCTCTCTCTCTCTCTCTCTCTGCATTTTGACCTAGCTTGCATCATGCATCCTTATTAGGTTTTGAAAGGACAGTTTTCTTAAAAAGAAACACATCCACAAAGGTTAAGACAAAACCTCCATACCAAATATGAAAGACGCCCTGATGTAAAATCACATTTCACAACACAAACACTGTCAACATTATGGGAATGAGTGACCTCTTGAAATGGTGTGCGCAGCCTGGTAACCCGGATTGGACATGTCTTGTTCCCTGAATTATTACCAAGGGGAGAGGAACATAGCGTGTGCCATATGCTTTGCTTACCTACAAGCTCATAAATTTACCGTCTGGCAGGCCTCTCGGATCTGATGTGTTAGCAGATTCCTTCCAGGAAAACAAAAGCAACTACAAAGTCATCAAGTTGAAGTATTGCTTTGTACTCCTTCTTTTTCAAGTCTGCTCCCTTTTTGGTAAACACCAGCAAGACACATGTTGAAATCTAAGTCAGTGTTTGTCAGAAGGCCATGTCATACATTGCAGAGGCCGATTTCTACATGCCGTTAGACACATTTCGGCTTAGCTTTACCGAAGCCACAGATGTGAAGTCACAACAATGGGAAGTCAGTTACACAAGGCCCATGTGCCAGCCTACGAGTGTCACAAATGTGCTGTAAAGCAGGTTTGCGCCACTTTCGGCATCAGGAAGCCGGGACACAGACTTGCACTGGCCTTCCTGCGCCGTGTCCAGGGCCTGATAAGGCCAGCCTAGGGAGGCCAACGCAGGAGTTTGGAGGGTGGAGGGAAGGCAGATCGGGGGGGAGGAGCTGGGGGAGGGTGGGCTGGCCTACAGAGGGGGTGGAGCCAAGATCGGCACTTAGGCCAGATCCTAACCCTAAGTTAATAGTTAATGGGTAGTTAATCTGTGGGACTCTTTGCCACAGGAGATGGTGATGGCATCGGGTCTTGATGCCTTTAAGAGGGGATTGGACAGATTTCTGGAGGAAAGGTCCATCGTGGGCTATAGGCAATGATGGATTGTGCAACCACCTTACAAAGGTGGTGGGCTACTGGTATCGGGTGCAAGGAAGTGGCCACAGGATCCAAGCATGTTGTTGTCTCATGCCTCCCTGGGGCACCTGGAGGGCCGCTGTGAGATACAGGAAGCTGGACTAGATGGGCCTTTGGCCTGATCCTGCAGGGCTCTTCTTACGTTCTTATGTTCTTAACCCCAGGCCTTGTCCCAGTCTACACGGGCTGCTCAGATTTGCGCCAGCAAAATAACTGGTGCAGATCCGAGTAGTCCAATGGGGTGGCTGGGGTTTTACCTGGGCTAAGGGGACAAACACCCCCTTACCCCAAGTTGTGCCACAGCCTCCTCCTAACCGGAGCTGGATATGGGCTAGGCCAGCCCTAGTTAGGATTGGGCTGTGAATTATGTAGTCCTTGTTTTCCTAGCACAGTGGTTCCCAACCTCCTGCCCCTTGAAAGCAGGGTTGGGAACTTTCTGATGTCCCAAAGGTAGGGGTGCGCTTTCTTGATTAAAATAAAATAGCCAATTGCGGTGTTTGGTGGTGTTATTCTACAGTCTCATTCCAAGTTCTCATTTTTATTCATTTTAAATGCTTTAAAAGTGTACTAGGTAGATGATATACAGCAGGTGATACATTGTCAACAGATGCAGCCACAATAATATTTCTAATTGGAAAAGTAATCTATTTTAATTTTTGGAAAGTACCTTAAACACCAAAATGCGGTGTTTTGTGTTTTTATTCAAATATGTTAACCCCGAAAAAGTGGTGTTCTGTGTTTTTATGCGGTATTCAACAACAACAAAAAAAACCACCCCTACCCATAGGCTACAGTGCCTGCGACTTCCAGATACTTTGTGCCGCCGCAATAGATAACGCAAAGGAAGTAGGAAGCCCCATTAAAGCACATTTTTTTCTTCCCTGTCAGCAGCAGTGGCTGGGAGAACCCAGAACCCAGAAGTGATGGGCCCCATTGCCAATGGATCTCTGCCATTGACCACCACCCCTTCAGGGGGGAAGATTTTTGACATGCAAAACCTGAGGGGTTGCAACCCTTAGATTGAGAACCACTGTCCTAGAAAGATACATTGGGGACATCCACTAAAATTGAGTGTTGGGAGAGTGAGAATAGATAAGAGCAGTGGTGTCATCTAAATGATTTAAGAACAGGAACTCACTTTTGATTGGCATGCGTCAGGGTCCGCCCACCGGAAGTGACGTCATACGCCGGAGGCTGGCGGAGCGCAGGTCTACCCGCAGCTGGTTCCGG
This sequence comes from Lerista edwardsae, assembly GCA_029204185.1. Lineage (NCBI taxonomy): Eukaryota > Metazoa > Chordata > Lepidosauria > Squamata > Scincidae > Lerista > Lerista edwardsae. The sequence continues at coordinate 28,343 of JAJKFI010033406.1, forward strand.
ACTTGGGCTCCGGAGGCTGGTGAAGCCCAGGTCTACCCCCGGCTGGTTCCCTCTGGGGCCCCCCTTGATTCGCCATCGCACCCCCAGGATGCCCCTTCTCCCCAGTGGGCTGCAGACTCACCAGAG
>JAJKFI010033407.1:0-28466 GCA_029204185.1 Lerista edwardsae
GCCAGGAAGTGATGGGAGTGGTTGCCATGATCTTAGTTTTTTTTTTTAATGTTGAGCTTCAAGCCAATTTCTGCGCTTTCCTCTTTCACCCTCATCAGAAGGTTCTTGAGGTCTTCCTCACTTTCTGCCATTAGAGTGGTATCGTCTGCATATCTGAGGTTGTTGATATTTCTCCCAGCAATTTTGATTCCAGCTTGGGAATCATCCAACCCAGCCTTTCTCATGATGTACTCTGCATATGTTAAATAAGCAGGGTGACAGTATACAACCGTGTCATACTCCTTTTCCAATTGTAAACCAATCAGTTGTTCCATGTCCAGTTCTAACTGTTGCTTCCTGACCCACACAGAGGTTTCTCAGAAGACAGATAAGGTGGTCTCGTACTCCCATCTCTTCAAGGACTTGCCACAGTTTGTTGTGATCCACACAATCAAAGGCTTTGGCATTTATGCTTCATTGACTAAGTAGATGTTTTTTCTGGAACTCTCTTGCTTTCTCCATGATCCAGCGAATGTTGGCACTTTGATCTCTAGTTCCTCTGCCTCTTCGGAAACCAGCGTGTACATCTGGTAGTTCTCGATTCACATATTGCTGAAGCCTAGCTTGTAGGATTTTGAGCATCACCTTACTAGCATGTGAAATCAGTAATTATATAGTTTTATATAATTATAATTACAAAAAAAGACTAAAAAAAACCCAACAATCCTGATAATCTACCACCTTTGAAGAATGCCCCCAAATGTGTTGCTTGTGGGAACTGACACAGTAAGTTCAGCCTTCCATTAAGGTCGTCAAATCCTTTCATTTAAGAAATAATGCCCTGGACGTCTGTAGCACTTATGCCCAGGGAACAGATGATTTGTGTTGGAATATAGATCAGACAAGTGACATCAGCAGAATACTCAGTGTTAACACTTGACTAGGTCACCTTTTGGAATCTCTCCCAGTGAGATTGAATGCTAAGTGGTTAAATATGCTTCTCTTCTGAAATTGTCATGATCTAAGTTTCAAAGCATCCGTGATTTTCCCTGTCTGTGATCTACATACCACATACTTTCTTCCACTCACAACCCCCTTTCACAACCCACTCACAAGATAATTGTCCCTAATGTCTTAGTGGAACATCTCTAGCATGTGCCTTGATGAACTGGGGGCAGAGGGGAGGACCGAGATGCCCTGAGATGAGCCACCAGCCATCTCTCTTCATCATTGTTGACATTGACAAATGACACTTGAGGCTCTGAACAGGTGATAGTTTTGCAAGAGATGTGATAGAGCTGCAGTTGAGAATTCAGAGTCATTTTTTCTTGTCCCATTATAGTCTCTCCGGTTACATGTGCAATTTTGCTCTCCAAAAACTTTGCACAGTTGGATGCACTTGTCTCGTGTCAAACAGGTTTTGCAGGTTTTTGAAGCATGCAAAGAGCCAATGGCAGCATGTTCTGTTTGCTTTGAGCTGCCTTCCTCTAGGACAAGTGATAAATCTTAAGGACAGAACAGTATGTTTCAGGAAATGAAGCTTCTCAGCTCTCATAGTTGAGATGTGCCTATATACAGATCCGATGGTTTGGTGCAATGTCTTATATAATTTGTTGTGCATTTTATGCCACAATGGACAGTTCTAGAGGGAAAAAATGAATGAATTCCTTAAAAAAAATTTCTGCTACATGTGTATCCTTCAAGGAACTCATAGTGGTTTATAAGATTCCCTCTTCCACTTTTAGACATACAGAAACCATGACAGGCAAATTATCAATAAGATCAGGTCACCCAGTAAGCTTAGGGCAGTGATGGCGAACCGATGACACCTATGTCAAAGGTGACACACCACAGCGTCTGGGGTGACACACCAGAGTTCACTAGCAGCTGACAAAAATTGAGTTTATTTTACTCATTTTTTTCATTTTTTTTGCAATTATTTGATGTTTCTTTATAAAATACAGAGCACCACACATGATTGGACTGTATTTTCTGTTTAAATAAATGAATATAAAGAACTGTTCTCTTTTGTTTGGGAGGGGGATTGACACGCCAGCAGAGTCAAGTTAAGCATTTTCCAAAGTTTTGACACACTGAGCCCAAAAGGTTCACCATCACTGGCTTAGGGACTGAGGGCGCAATCCTAAATTGGAATTAGGCAGGCATAGTTAGGCCAGCAAAGTTTGGCCAGCCAAGAGCCACCGTAAAGCATGCTTGGATCACTCTCAGAGTCAGGGAGGATGGTGCACGTCTGTGTGCTGGCCTCACTGACTCCGAGAGTGGTCCAAACGCAATTTACGGCGTCCCTTGTGCAGGGACGAACAGAGGCCAGAGTGTGCCCATGGCAGGGTGACGAAACCGTGCCCCCAGTACGTCGCCCCGCCCCCGTGCATCGTCCAGCCACGCCTCTCTGAGCCCGGAATAGCTCCATTTTGGAGCAAAGCGGAGGCGAGGGAGGGAGGGCCACACAGCACGTGGGTTTGTCTGCGGACTCAGCACAATGGCGCCCCGCTGCTGCCCGGCGCCCATGGCTCGCGCCACCCCGGGCTACACCCTTCCTCCACCTCTGCCCTTGTGCTGGCCAAACTGTGCTGGCCTAACTGTGCTGGCCTAACTCCAGGTTAGGATTGCCCCCTAAGTAAGAGCATAATCCTAACCTTGAGGTAACAAACAACAAACATTCCCATACTGTCAACAGGCCTCTGTGATTGCTTCCCCAGTGCAGGATGCAGTGCGTGCCCCATTGATATGGCTGCATCAGCTCTGGAAAGTTGGATAGGATTAAGCGCTCAATCATTGGGAATTTGAACCTCTGTTCCCCAGTCTCCTGGCGAGGAGACTGAGGAACAGTTCCCCACAATACCTCAGAGGCTCTCTTGAGTATTTTATGGTTGTGTTACTATTGCATACATATTTGCTATTCAGCATCAGACCTTTGCATCCTAAGCTTTCTTGGTAGCAGTCAATGTTTCACCATATGACGGTCGATAAAAATCTGACACGTAGCAGTCAGCGTTTGACAGTATCTGACAGTTGAAGTGCAGTGGCAGGCAGAATTTCACCATATCTGACACGTTGCAATCTGTATCTGGCAGTCCCTGACAGCTGGCATGCAACGGTTGTCAACATTTGACATTATTTTATCACGTGACACATGGCCCTGTCAGTATCTGCTAGATGATGTGCAATAGAATTTGGTAAAATCTAAGTTAATTTAACCAATACATTTCATATAGTGACAGCTTTTATAAACATGTTGAGCACTCGGAATGTTCTTGAAGTATCCCAAAACACCTAAGATGCTGAGGCAATGGGAAAAAAGGCCTCAGTTCTATTGGTGTCAGTTCTCACAGCCATTAGTTATGGAGATGTCAAAACACCTTGGGTGAACTTCAGGTTTCTTCTAAATTAGTCTGATTTATTTATTAGAAAACCACTTCTTTTGGGCACATGTATGTATCCTGTTAGCAATGTATGGCTGTGAGAGCTGGACCATAAGAAAGGCAGAGTGCTGAAGAATAGATGCTTTCAAATTATGGTGTTGGACAAGACTCCTGAGAGTCCCCTGGACTGCAAGGAGATCCAATCGGGCAATCCTCCAAGAAGTCAAGCCTGATTGCTCCCTGAAAGGACAAATCCTGAAGCTGAAGCTCAAGTACTTTGGCCACCTCATGAGAAGAGAGGACTCTTTAGAAAAGATCCTCATGCTGAGAAAGATGGAAGGCAAAAGGAGGAGGGGGCGGCAGAGGATGAGATGGTTAGATAGTGTCACCAAAGCAATGAACATGAAATTGGGCGAACCCAGGAAGCTAGTGGAGGACAGGGAGGCCTGGTGTGCTGTGGTCCATGGGGTCGCGAAGAGTCGGACACGACTTAGCAACTGAACAACAACAACAACAACAACAACAACAACAACATGTATCCTGTGCTTAACTTGATATCTCATTGTTCTCTGAATGAATATAGTTTTACACTTGCTGATGCCTGCAGGATCCAAAAAATGTCTCAAATATCAGTCCTTCAGACAAGCCCTGAAATTCACTCCAAACTTAACATTCAAAACTTATGTGGAAATCCTAACTCTTGCAAACAATAACCTGCTCTGAAAAGCAAATGTCTCAGCATGACGTAAGCCAGGGGTTCTCCCCCCCACCCCTAGCCATGACCCGCCTGTTCTGTGGAGGAGGGCACCATGACCTGCCCTCCTCTCTAGTGCAGGGCCTCAGCAGGCCTCTGGAAACACCCAGAAGTCACTTCCATGAATCTGTATTGTGGTGGAAGTGATTTGTTTACAGCTGTTTTTCTCAAACTGTGGGTCATGACCCACCTGGTGGGTCACGACCTGATGCCCAGTAGGTCCTGGGTTGGGTCCTCCCACCTGACCTCACCTCTGGGTTGGCTCAAAATTTGATCCCTCTAGACATAATCGGAGGCTGCACCAGGCCTCTGCAGGCCTCAGAAGGCCTTTGCTGGCCTTCAGAAACAGACAGAAAGTCACTTCCTCCTCCCCAATTCAGTGGTACTCAGCAATGGAAGCTGGCAGTTTGCTAGTGAATACAAGCTGCTGGGCTTCATGGGTTTTCACAGATGGCACTAGGTGTTTACATGGATCCAGAAAGCAAACCTAGACCCAAGGAGCAGTTGAGATCGATGGACAAAATCAGGTTGCCCTTGAATGTGCAGCGTTATGAGGTGTGGCCCTGGACATTTTCACAGGGAACTGCATAACATGGGTCATGACTGAACACAAGGGTGTGTCATTGTGTTTGATGCTATCAAATTGCACGTAAAATGTTCCAGATTCAATCCCTGGAAGCTGTAGTTAATGAATATTAGGTAACAGGATTGTAAAGGCCTCTTCGTATGACTACATATGGACCAATGGTCCACAGCTTAGGACAGCATATGGACCAATGCTCTTTATAAGGCAACACTTCATATCCTGACCATTTAAAAGGCAGAGATGCATGGTTTTAATTGGGCATCTTTAACATCATTTGCACTCCTACAAGCTTTTGCCCAATTCTATCCATTTACATTGACAACGTGCTTTCTAAAGTTCCACAGTAACTACTGTACAACGCCATCTGAAACCTCGAAGATAGATAACAAACCTATTTTAAGCATTTCTGGAAAGTCAGGGTGCCAGTTTCCAGCTGCGATGACATAATGGGACATGATTAAAGGGCCTTGAAACACTTCCTGATAGAAATGACTCTCAAGACACTGTCAAAGTGTTGATTCTTGAATGGCTTCTACCTGATAATTAAATGAGTCCTAGATGCAGGGCTGGCCTTAAGCCAATGTGAACAACGTTGTCACATTGGGCCCCACACTTTGGGGGCCCCTGCATCAGCAAGATGGCTGCTCCCAGCTTTCCGCAACATACCGGACAGCAGGTTGAGAAGTGGGTCTCGTGGTTTGAGATAAATTGCCGTGTGATAGAGCTCCTAGGAAGAGAAGAACATTCTCGGGCAGCCCAATCCTAACCTGCATTGGAAATTGCCAGGTCGGCACAGCCAGGCTGCATCCTGAGCAGGTTAGGAGGCAGAAGTGGCTCAGTGCTGGGCAAGGGGATGTTTTCCCCTGGCCCCATGGTTAAGCCCCAACCAGCCCTATGGGGCTTCTTGGATCTGCGCCAGCAAAACAGTAGGCACAGGCAGAGGCAGATCTACAGGGAGGGCAAAGCTCTAAGTGTTGCAAGAAGCCTTACCCTGTCATGTATAGCCCTCCTCTCCCTTGCTGCTGTAGCCAGTAAGCAACGCCAAGATGTTGCTGTTCCCTGTGAGGATTGGCTAAAACGGTGCAGGACAGGAGTGATTTCCACTGCAAGGTGAGGCTTCTTGCAAAACCTAGAGCTTTGCCCTCCCTTAGATCTGCCTCTGGGCACAGGTCCACATGGCCAGGAGCGACCCTGAGGAGCCCGGAGACAGGGGTTAGGATGTGGCCCAATGGCCATGTCCCGCCTCCACCCACGCCTCCACCCACGCCTCCACCAATGGCGCTGCCCCATTACGCCTCTGGCATGCCCTCGGCACAGTTCTGCACTGGCAGAGCAATGCCGGCGCTCAACCAGTGCAGCTGACAGATGCAGCACCGTCCGTGCATTGCACTGCTGCTTGAGCCAGTCCAGCGACCAATTCCACAGTGCAGAAATGCCTGATGGCACATTTGCAACACCACTAGTCAGTGGTGTCATTCAAATGATTTAGGAACAGGAACTCACTTTTGATTGGCACTTGTCGGGAACCCAGAACCAGCCACGGAGCCCGTTAGGATCCGGAACGCCCGTTCTGGTCCATTCCCCCTGAATGACATCACTGCCACTAGTCCAACGCAAGAGCACTATGACAGTGCAATGCCAGATTAGGATTGCGCTCTTAATGACTGCAAGACTTTAGGGGGCACCTCTTGATTGTTTCTTTTCTTTCAATCATTTCCTTCTGTACCCAGGTTGTTGTTTTTCCCCAGAAACCACATAAATCCCCAAGCCTTCTTTACAATGGAGGTGTATCAGACTTTGCTTCTAACAAGGTACTAACACGTCGAGCTCATCAACACATCTGTCTTTGGAATGCGCAACTCTCTTTTTATACTTGCATCTGTGCGTCATTAAATTTCATGTTAATTTCCAAGGTCATAAGCTTTCTGCAGTGCAATTTCGGCTTCCTTTCCTAATGCAAGATGACACTGTTTTAATATGTACTCTGCTTCCATTTTTCATAGTTTTCATTAACTCCTCTCAGGGAGAAAAAATAGCCTTGCAAGGACTTACTGGCATTCTCCAATTATAGAACTAAAATGGGAAAGAAAGTGTTAGTGCGAGCAGGTAAGACACAAAGGGCAAGCAAGCAACCCTTGTAGCAATGTCTTAAAATGTAGCCATACATTTAGAGCACAGTGTGGATGAAAATGGAGCCTATTCTGTTTTTGTTATGAAATAAGCTTCTTCCTGAGGGGGGACATGATGGAGACATACAAAATTATGCACGGAAGGGATAGAGTCAATAAAGGGATGTTCTTTTCCCTCTCTCAAAACACCAGAACCAGGGGGCATCCGCTAAAACTGAGGGTTGGGAGAGTTAAAACAGATAAAAGGAAGTACTTTTTTACCCAGCGGGTAGTTTATCTGTGGAACTCTTTGCCACAGGAGGTGGTGATGGCATCTGGTCTGGATGCCTTTAAGAGGGGATTGGATGGATTTCTGGAGGAAAGGTCCATCGTGGGCTATAGGCAATGATGGATTGTGCAACCTCCTTACATTGGTGGTGGGCTACTTCAGAGTACCGGGTGCAAGGGAGTGGCCACAGGATGCAAGCATCTTGTTGTCTCATGCCTCCCTGGGGCACCTGGTGGGCCGCTGTGAGATACAGGAGGCTGGACTAGATGGGCCTTTGGCTTGATCCAGCAGGGATCTTCTTATGTTCTTTTATGTTCTTATGGTCCACTGCCCCACTACCTCTTGTTTCAGGAGTTCTTCCCCTTGGCACAGATCAAGAATTCACCCCCCCCTTTTGTGGGGGATTTGTAAGGTGGTGTATATAAGAGCAGGTGCCCACTGTATTCTGTTGCTCCAAGATGCTCTGGAAGAAGGGGCTCGGGACCTGGAGGAAGGGGTCTGCTCCAAGCAGCTGCAAAGTGCTGTATGGCACTTTTGCAATGACCACTGTCAGTGCCACGCACTGGAGACTGGGGCTGCAGCCCTGGAGGGTTGGGCCTTAAGTCAGGGCACAATCCTAACCTGTGCAGGAACAGTCAGGCTGGTGGACCCTTACCCAGGATAGGTGCTAGCTGCCCCAATGGGCTCCTCGGCTCTGCACCTGCTATTTAACAGGTGCAGAGCCAAGGATGTCATGTGGCCCGAATCAGGGCTGTGCGGCCTGGGCACGGGAGCTTGGATGCTGCCTGACGGCCACTGCCAGCATTGGTCCCACGGACGCATCCCAGTGCATCCCAGTGCTGCTGCCAGAGGCGGATCTAAGGGGGGGGGCAAATCTGTATGTTTTGCAAGAAGCCTGACCTTGCAGTGGAAATCACTCCTCTCCTGCACCATTTTAGCCAATCCTCACAGGGACCAGCAACATCTTGGCATTGCTTACTGGCTACAGCAGCAAGGGAGAGGAGGGATTTACATGACAGGGTAAGGCTTCTTGCAACACTTACAGATTTGCCCCCCCCCCTTAGATCCACCTCTGCTGCTGCCATTGGGCTGATGCTAGCAGCTAGCGTCGGCCAAACATGGGGCCCTCAGTTGTGGCCAAGAATATGCTAATATTCGTCAATGGTTCTGATCACTGTTGTGAAAACTGCTTTTCTGCATCAGAGTACCAAAGTGTGATGTCAGTACGGGGGAGGATGAAGACAGGCTTTGTACTTCCCTGCCCTGAATTAATAGGTGGTCCTTAAAATAAGAGGCATATGATGGATGACCACATGGCATCCAATTGACTTCTTTTAATACCAGTATTTAGTACTTAATAAGGGGGTACATCTCAGGGACACGATGGCGCTGCAGGTGAAACCGCTGTTGCTGAACTTGCTGACCGGAAGGTTGGCAGTTCAAGACCGCGCAACCAAGTGAGCTCCCGTTGCTTGTCCCAGCTCCTGCTAACCTAGCAGTTCAAAAGCATGTAAAAATGCAAGTACTGTAGATAAATACGGTAGGTACCACTTTGGTGGGAAGGTAACGGTGTGCCTTCCACCTTGGCATATAGTAATGCTAGCCACATGACCATGGAAACTTGTCCTCAGACAAACACCAGCTCTTTGGCTTAGAAACAGAGATGAGCACCGCCCCCTACAGTCGGTCATAACGTACATACAGTTGTGGGGAAACCTTTACCTTTAAGGTGAAATACCCTTCTGGTCATTGGATTTCTCCTCTGACTTTAATCAAGGCAGTTTACATAGGCAGGCTTTCTCAATCCCATATAGGGGTTGTAATTATCATTGGTTCTAATCTTGCATAGAACTGCCTTGCTTTCCAGGTGTTATCCTTCATGGTCCAGCATCTCTCTGGTCACACACACCTCCCACACTTGGTAGGCAACTCCTCCAATCTCACTGGAGGGGTCATCATCTTTGCTCCTCTCATCAGCTGGAGAGACTCATCTCTGTCAGCAGCATTTAGCAGCAGTTCATGGTTATTTCTGGCTGACTTGAACAGCTGACCCAGGTGAACTTCAGGCTTCAGAGGTGGCCAGCCAGACCTCCTTCTCTACATTTGCCCAACAATAAGGTAAGCCATCATCATGACTGCACTATCATAGATCAGGATTAGATAACTGATGGTTTTCAAATTCAATATGGCCCCATCAGTTCCTCTACCAACCACAAATCAATATGTAATAGAAACTTTGCTATCAGTTCCATTCACAAATGTTTCAAAAGCTGCAGTAGAGATATAAATTCCACACTGTAATGGTATACTTCATTTGGAGAGCAATCTTAACATGGAATTAGGCTGGCACAGTTAGGCCAGCAAAGTTTGGGTGGCACAAGGGACATCATAAAGCTTGTTTGGACCACTCTTGGAATGAGGGTTGATAGCACACACCTATGTGCTGGGCTCTCTGACTTACAGAGTGGTCCAAACATGCCTTACAGCAGGGGTCAGGGAACCTTTTTACCTTTTACCCCAAAATATATTTAGATACGCCGACATTACCCCCTTGACGTTACCCCCCCCCCGCCAGAACAAAAGAAAAAGAAAGAAAAAAGAAAAAAATACATATTGGAACCCATTGCTTTTTATTTGATTAATAATTAATGCTATGTAAATATGAAGTTGTAAAGAGTTTGGGTACACCTGCAGACTTTGAGAGAATAGAATTTAACCCTTCTGGGTTACAACTAGCTTACCTTTTTGACAACAGGTTTAGGTGCTTGGACTTAAGATTTCTCTCTATAATGAATTCAGATTGGGGCTGGCTGGCTGGCTGGCTGGCTCTCTCTCTCTCTCTCTCTCTCTCTCTCTCTCACACACACACACACACACACACACACACACACACACACACACACACACAGAGAGAGAGAGAGAGAGAGAGAGAGAGAGAGAGAGAGAGGCCAGCAACAGCAGTTCTGATTTCGTTTTTGTTTTCTGCTGTTCGCCTTGACTCTTTGCCTCCCGCCTCTCTTTGTGTCCCTGACTCCCTGCGCAGGGAGAATACTCCTATCTGTCCATTACCCCCAGGAATTTCATTTTTACCCCATTTGGGGTAATTTACCCCTGTTCCCTGACCACTGCCTTACAGCTTCCCTTGTACTGGCCAAACTTTTCTGCCCTAACTGTACCGGTCTAACTTCAAGTTAGGATTGCACTCCTAGTTTCTGTGTGTTATCCCCTGATTATGCCTGAGTATATGAATGCCACAACAATGGTGCCCTTCTTGCTAGATGCATCCATTTTGGATTCAGTCAATACAGCAAAATATGTGTCCTCCCCCCCAGACCTAGTGTCAGGACAATTGAATTCTTCTTCCTCCAATATACAGTACTTGGCCATTCCTAGGATTTTTGTTTGGGATTTGGATACAATGGCTTCTCTGGACCCTGACACCTCTATGATGACACACTTCAGTAAGAACGCCACATTCCACTTTGAAAGATGTAGGAAAGTGCCTGAAATTTCACAAAGAATCACTCTCTGTCCATTTTCATTGGCTTAAGTAATCTCCGTTCCCTAGTTACTTCTGGGTTTGTGCTATTTCAGCTTCTGTGATACGTGTGTCACAAAAAAATGAAGGCTATCCGTTTCAAATAGATATGATGCACTAGAGAACCTGAAGCAGCAGGTTGGAGAGGTAGAAGGCCGGGAAAACATCTCTTCAATATTTCACTATCTTGGAAGTAAATTTGAGTTTCTCAAATAGAGAAGTTGATGCTCTGAATACAGTGGAGATTGATTATGTAAAGAGCTTTTCCAGCTTCAAGGCCTAGAGCAATGCACACTTGACACAGGGCGCAATCCTAACCTGGAGTAAGGCCGGCACAGTTAGGCCAGTCAAGTTTGGCTGGCACAAGGGCCACCGTAAAGCACATTTGGACCATTCTCAGAGGCAGGGAGGATGGCGCACGTCTGTGTGCTGGCCTCTCTGATTCTGAGCGTGGTCCAAACATACTTTATGGTGACCCTTGTGCCAGCCAAATTTTGCTGGCCTAAATGTGCCAGCCTAACTCCAGGTTAGGATTGTGGCTTCAGTTTGTGTGTACACTGATACACACAAGTAGACAAAGGGTTTAGAATCATTGTATTGTTTTGGCTCTGTAGTCTTCATAGCCTGGGGACATTTAAAAGGACATTTGTCCTTTTGCCCTGGGGTAAGCTGCAATGGGTCAACTCTGACCTGTATCAGCAATATTGCTAGCCCAAGTCTGAGTTGATCCATCCATGCAAATCAGACCCAGGAAGGATGTTAGGATATGGTGCATGCTGGTACTGCTGATCTCACCCTCCCCCCAGGCCCAATCCTCCCACTGCTTGCCTACCTCTTCCCCGTTTCTTCCCTTCCCTGTCCTCCCTCGTTCGTTTGACTTATCCGGTCTGGTAGGCATCCTTAGTCTGTGTGCATGATCCTTTAAATTTGCACCAGCTTGCCTGCTAATTGCACTAGGAGCACTGTCGCAAAATGGTTTATCGCAGTTATGTAACAGCATGTGCCAGCGCAACACGTGTTCTGCCAACCATAGGATTAGGCTGTATGAAAGCGCAATCCTAACCTGGAGTTAGGCTGGCACAGTTAGGCCAGCAAAGTTTGGCTGCCACCAGGGCCACTGTAAAGAACATTTGGACCACTCTCGGAGTCAGGCGGGATGGCGCACATCTGTGTGCTGGCCAGTGGCACCGTGGGAGGGGCGAGGGGACCAAAATTGCTAAAATTGCAGCTTTAAACGATAATACTGTCCTGCTATATACCGTTGGGTGTGGAATTTCACCCGGAATTCAATTTAAAAAAAAACACCGGAGTGTAATATCTTCATTCTATCAAAAGTTATGGCCGAAACACTAAAACCCCAAAATACAACTTTTAATGCAAAAATTGTGATTTTCTTTTTTTAAAATAGCGGTTTTACAGAATAAGTCCATCATGTTATATACCGTTGGATGTGGAATTTCACCCAGAATTCAGTGAATAAACCCAGAATCTCATATCTTTATTCTTTCAAAAGCTATGGCCAAAAAACTGAAAGTGCATCTTTTTATGTAAAAAATCGCAATTTTTAAAATATCATTATGAGTCAGTTCTCATTTCCATGTATCAGAGCTAATACTAGAACTTTTATTGAATTGTGTGAATGTCATCAAATTGGCCATGGGTTTTTTGTTGGTTACTAATTTGTTGGGTGACCTGTAGTATAAACAAATAAAGTTGCTGTATGGTTTGGGAGGAGGAGATCCATCATGGGGTGGGGGGGTGATGCACTGACCTCCCGCTCCGGGAGACACAAACCCTAGTGACATCACTGGTGCTGGCCTCTCTGGCTCTGAGAGTGGTCCAAAAATACTTTACAGGGTCCCTTGTGTCAGCTAAACTTTGCTGGCCTAATTGTGCCAGCCTTAACTCCAGGTTAGGATTGCACCCTGAGTCTTGGTTTGTTTTCAGCTCTTTTAGAGGTAAGCCTGAGATCTGCTCCAAGCCACCCGTGTACAATTTATCCGAACCAATCCATCACAAGCTCTGAGAGAAAGAGAAGGGGCTGCAAATCTCTTGCATACTACCTCACCTCTTCAGAGGTGTCGGGCATTAGTGAAGAGTTTTCAAATGGTGGAAGAGACAACAAGTGAGTGATTAATGGTCCATTCTTTCCCTGTAGCTCTTTCACCATGGTTTTTCTCTGAGGTTGGAACCTTTGTTCAGTCTGAGTAGGACGGCTTGGGATGAGAAGGTGTCTGGATTTCAGATTTGTCTGGATTTTGGAATAATTGCATCAATATAAGAGAGATGTTTCCTCTTGTTCTTTTCATTGTGATCCATTTGGGCATGCGCTGGCCTCTTTGACATTTTTCAACAACGGCACACACCGCAGAGCATATAACTTACAGGCTGTCTGTGGGACTGAGCACAAGATCTTCTAGTGTTCACACAACAGAAAGTGTTTAAAAAAGTCTTGGACAACAATGTCTGGATTTTGGAATAGTCTGGAATTTGGCTGTCTAAATCTACCGGTATGTCTATGCTTCTTTCTGTTCGTTGGGTCTTCCCATACTTCTTCCTATTACTGCAAAAGCACAAGTCTTCCAACCTCAGTCCCCCCTGGGTAACCCTCTTGATTTATCCTACAGCCTGCTTCCCCTGCAGAAATGCAAACTGTCTCATGCTACACAAGATTCTGCTATGAATACCAAGGATTTGCCATTGAATGCCCAATGATCCCTTAAGGATCCCTTCTAAACCCAAATCACTGGGAAGTATTTGGTGTACTCTATTAATGTTTAAAAGGTATAGATTCGGTAACAACTCAAGATCAAAGAAGCGTATTTCTCCCCGTTCTTCCATTTTCAGGAGCATGCTAACGCTGCCATTTTCACCAATCTATAAGTCTGTCAAACTCCTCACTCGCTGTGTTTGTGTGTGTGTTTTATAAGGCCTTGGCTTTTTTAATCCCTAAATAATTGAAATCCGAGTGCTCCGTCCATACTGTGTCATTTGTGAAAATGTCAGTAACCACCGTTCCTGATGTCTAAAATCCATTAGAAAGGCCTTCTAAACATTCTGACATGGCATTATGGAAGCGAGACGTGACCTTTATTTGCACCACCTCGCTTTCTTCACTTAAGGGACAACAAACCAAGCAAATTTCACAGTGAAAGTAATCAACTCTTTACAGGAGATGATAGACTCCCTGCTGAGTGGGAAAAAACTCCAGGCTGAAAGAGGGGCATTTCCAGGAGAAAAGGCTCTGGAATTCTGCTGTCATCTCCTTCTTTTGCATGCCACTGAGGCCAGCTCAAAGAGTTCCTTCGGCATGCAGCACCTTAACAGACATGAAATAAAGGCCACAAAAATACAAGACCCCACATACAAGCATGCACATAGTTATGTTCGGGCGCAATCCTAACCTGGAGTTAGGCCAGCACAGTTACGCTGGAAAAGTTTGGCCAGCACCAGGGACACCATAAAGTATGTTTGGACCACTCTCAGAGTCAGAGAGGCCAGAACACAGAAGTGCGCCATCCTCTCTGCCTCTGAGAGTGGTCCAAATGTGCTTTACGGTGGCCCTTGTGCCAGCCAAACCTTGCTGGCCTAACTCCAGGTTCAGATTGCACCCTAAATCTCTGTGGTTAAGTTCTGCCCAACTCACCTAGACTGGGGAACTGTACTGGAGTCCCCAGCTGATGTTGCAAATTCAATTGTAAGTACAGATAGTCAACCAGTGATCTTGTTGTACAAGGGACACAATTTTGCTTTGTTTGCATGTAGTCTGCTTGCACTTCTTGCTAAGAACCAAACCTGGAGTTAGGCCAGCACAGTTAGGCCAACAAAGTTTGGCCAGCCCCTATTTACCCCCACCACCAACTGATTCATGCAGCATCCAACAGATGCTAGCATGTGCACTGCATCCCTGGCCATGTGCACCAGTATTCCAGAAGCCTGCAATGGTGTCTTGGCTTTTGCCCCACTGCAAAGATAGAAGTGGGCCATAAGTGGCTTTAGGCACACCACTATTTCTCTGCTTCATCCTCCCTTCATTCACTATATGGGGAGAACTGCACTGATCTCCATTACATTAGTTTGCTAAGCATTAACTTAGAAAACAATGTGAAGAGCACTGAAAATTCAAGAGGTGCATAAGAGCATAAGAAGTACCCGCTAGATCAGACCACAGGTCAATCAAGTCCAGCAACCTGCTTCCTGCTAACATCACGTCTTTATTGTTAGGTGGTCATGATATAATTTTTCCTAGAGGTGCAATTAACTTTTCAGATCAAGAGTTCTGGACCAGTGAATGGCTTTTGGTTTCTTATAAAAGTGGGATATGGAGGAGTTTGTCCAATGAAAATTACTACTTTGCATTATTAGGAAATGCAAACTGTAATTTAAAGAAGCACATGAGTTACATAAACTACCACTGTAAAGTATTAGGGGTATTACTGTAATTATAGTTGTTACAAACCAGCTTGATTTTCACTACCAGTAGGGGTTTTTTTTTTGCCATTTAATTATGTACTTTTGGGATGTAAAATATTTATGCAAAAAATCAAGCAACATGCGTCAGATTGTCTTACAGTCGGGCCAACCCAAAGCGATCAGCTACTTTTCATGAAGTGCCCTGACACCCCAATCTTACCTAGTTCTGGTGCAGTAGGGCCACATGCAGCGGCATCATGCAGCCGGAACGCTGGGCGGGAGGAACGGGTGAGCGGCAGCCCGCCCGTTGCGTACCGCTCCGTTTCGCCGTCTTCCCTGCCCTGCGGGGGTGGGGAAGACGGTGAAACGGAGCGGTACGCAACGGGCGGGCTGCTGCTCACCTGTTCCTCCCGCCCAGCGTTCCGGCTGCATGACACCGCTGGACACATGGCCTGTATCCAGTGCTCATTACTACCCTTACCTGGAATAATGTGCCAAATCTGCCCAATGTGGCCAGCTATTTAGCTGACACAAGCCCGAGCAGACCAATGTAGGGCTTCCAGGCCTGGGAGGGAGAATTGGATTCAACACTGACCTGCTCTGCCAATCCCACACCCCTCCTGGGCCCGCTTATAAGAAGAGCCCCATTGGTCAGTCATAAGAACATAAGAACATAAGAAGAGCCCTGCTGGATCAGGCCAAAGGCCCATCTAGTCCAGCTTCCTGTATCTCACAGCGGCCCACTAGGTGCCCCAGGGAGGCATGTAACAACAAGATGCTTACATCCTGTTGCCACTCCCTTGCACCCAGTACCAGTAGCCCACCACCTTTGTAAGGAGGTTGCACAATCCATCATTGCCTATAGCCCATGATGGACCTTTCCTCCAGAAATCTGTCCAATCCCCTCTTAAAGGCATCAAGACCAGATGCCATCACCACCTCCTGTGGCAAGGAGTTCCACAGATTAACTACCCGCTGGGTAAAAAAGTACTTCCTTTTATCTGTTTTAACTCTCCCAACCCTCAGCTTTAGTGGATGCCCCCTGGTTCTGGTGTTTTGAGAGAGGGAAAAGAACATCCCTCTATCGACTTTATCCCTTCCATGCATAATTTTGTATGTCTCAATCATTTCCCCCCTCAGGCGCCTTTTTTCTAGACTGAAGAGCCCCAAACGCTGCAGTCTTTCTTCAGAAGGGAGGTGCCCCAGCCCCTTAATCATTTTTGTCGCTCTCTTCTGCACCTTTTCCAACTCCACTATGTCCTTTTTGAGATGCGGCGACCAGAACTGGACACAATATTCCAGGTGTGGCCTTACCATTGATTTGTACAATGGCATGATAATATTGGCTGTTTTATTCTCAACCCCTTTTTTAATGACCCCAAGCATGGAATTGGCCTTCTTAATTGCTGACGCACACTGGGTCGATACCTTCATTGAATTGTCCACCAGCACCCCAAGATCTCTCTCCTGAGCTGTCACAGACAGCTCAGAACCCATTAGCCTATAGGTAAAGTTTTGGTTTTTTGCCCCAACGTGCATCACTTTACATTTGTCTATGTTGAAACGCATCTGCCATTTGGCTGCCCATTCCCCCAACTGGGAGAGATCCTTCTGGAGCTCTTCACAGTCGTCTCTGGTTTTTACCACCCGGAAAAGTTTTGTGTCATCCGCAAACTTGGCCACCTCACTGCTTATCCCTGTCTCCAGGTCATTTATGAATAAGTTGAAAAGCATGGGCCCCAAGACAGATCCCTGGGGCACTCCGCTTTTCACCTCTCTCCATTCTGAAAATTGCCCATTGACCCCCACTCTCTGTTTCCTGGCCCTCAACCAATTCTGGATCCATAAGAGGACCTGCCCTCTTATTCCCTGACTGTGAAGTTTCTTCAGCAGTCTTTGGTGGGGGACCGTGTCAACGCCTTCTGAAAATCCAGGTATATGATATCCAAAGGCCCATCTAGTCCAGCTTCCTCTATCTCACAGTGGCCCACCAGTAGACTTGCCAGGTTTTCAAAATGGCAATAAGGGACACACAGGTATCAGGATACTGCTTTCTATCAAACCACTCCATGGCTACCAGAAATAATATAAAAATTATGCAGTTAGCTGCGGCGAGGCAGCAGCAAGCAGCACTAGCAGCAGAATTTTAGAATGCGATTTTTAAAGTCTCGTTCAACATTGACACAGCTCACGATTTTTAAATCTTAAATAAGGGAAGTCCCTTATAATAAGGGACAACTGGCAAGTTTACCCACCAGATGCCTCAGGGAGCACACAAGATAACTAGATATCTGCATCTTGTTGCCACTCCCCTGCATCTGGCATTCTGAGGCAAATTCTGAGGTAAACACACTGGTGGCCAGTCAAGATTCTCCACTGCATTTCTCTTTGACAGCCACCAGAACCAGATGCTGCTCTTCAGACGTGTACTCATAGGAACAGCCCCACTGGATCTGGCCAAAGGTCCATCAGCTTCCTGTATTTCACAGTGGCCCACCAGATGCCTCAAGAAGCACACAAGATAACTAGATATATGCATCTTGTTGCCATTCCCCTGCATCTGGCATTCTGAGGTAACTTACTTCTAAAGTATGGTGATTGCATTACCCATCATGGAATGTAGCCTGCTTCGTCCTTCCCCACCGTGAAACCCTCCCCCTCCAGAACACCCTTCCACCACCCTCTCCCACTCAGCACTCAATTTACTTTCACCAGTGGCCTGGGATGCAGTGTTGCTGGGATGATGCAGGCCTTCCTGGTGGTGCTACTTTCCCCAGGGGGGGGGGGGGGGGGGGGGGGGACGGACTCCCGCAGGCCAGATCCAGTGCCTTCCTTTTCCTTTCCCGGCATGACCAGAGACTTGCATTCCGCCGGGGAAGATGCGAAAGCCCTACCACAGCTCCCAAGGTTTTTTGAGGCCAGCTGCTACCCCAGCTCCCAAGGCCCCCAGCCATGGGCCTTGCGTTCCACATGTGTGCAGCTGGTAGCAAAGACCCTTGGGAGTTGTAGTAGGGGTCTTTTGTGCCTTCGCCAGTAGAACACAAAGCACTGTTCACACCAGGGAAGATCTTTCCCAGCTGGAGCAGTCTCCAATTTGGAGACCACTGCTCTACAGCCAGCGGCGTCATGCTACCGGAACTCTGGGCGAGAGGAACGGGTGTGTTGGGATGTTTGAGACGCTCAGAGAGACCCCTATGGGAACATTGCTAGCCCCCTTCTGCATGGAATGCCCGGTTGCGGACTTGCAATGTCCCTATCGCAGGGACTTTCCAGCACTCAATGTCTCATCGCATCCCCGAAACCGAAGCTTTCCTGTGTACCAGTACAAATGTCTAGCACCTGCCTCCTAAAGATAGGCGGAGGGCATACCAGGGTCACTCTGTACCAAGAGGTGAAGATTTGCATCGCTTGCATTGCTCATTGCCAGCTATTGTTGTAACTTCAATAAAAGGGAACCTCAGCAAATGGCTGGAGGCATCTCCGATACCAGCACGAAGTTTGATGTGATTCCTTGCAACATGGGTGAGCGGCAGCCCGCCCATTGCGTACCACTCCATTTCGCCGTCTTCCCCTTCCCCACGGGGGCGGGGAAGACGGCGAAATGGAGTGGTACGCAATGGGTGGGCTGCCGCTCACCCGTTCCTCCTGCCCAGCATTCCAGCAGCATGACGCCGCTGTCTAAAGCCATTACAAACATGCTTTGCCGAATGTTTGTGAGGGCGCAATCCTATGCAGCGCTGGAATGCCGAGGCCAATTCGGCAGCGCCATATCCAATGCTGCATAGGAGAGGCTGGAGCCCCCTCCCCCCGGCAAGGGAGTGTTCACCTTGGGAAAACCTTTACCTTTAATATTAGAGAGCATAAAACGTTTTTTGTCTATACGGATTTTGTGTCATTTTCTTTGGAAATGCAAAGCTTTCTAGTTCCACAATTAATTATTTTTTCTTCAAATACACCAACTGTAACGGTATCCATTTAGTCATTTTCCAGTTAAATATATTTCAATAGCAGTATGCATTGTCTTTTTTAAAAAATGCCATGGAATTTTTCTCCATGAAACCCAATTAAATTGATCAGCAGCTTGGAACCATAAAAAACACTGTAGGAAAGATGCTGTGGGGGGGGGGCTTTAAATAGAAGAATCGCTTGGTATCGCCAGATGCTGGCTGTGGAGCTCTTCCTATACAGAGTGAAAGATAAATGCAAATTGCTTCTAATCATCCATTGTCTCAAGGTTACACTTAAAAGCACTCCAAGTAAGAATCCGGTTCAGAATCAGCAAGTACAAAGTCATGAAGATGGGGACACTTTCCATGCAGAAGAAAAAGGAACATAGAACATAAGAAGAGCCCCACTGGATCAGGTGAGAGACCCATCTAGTCCAACTTCCTGTATTTCACAGTGGCCTACCAGATGCCCAGAGCGCACATAAGACAACAAGATTCCTGCATCCTATTGCCACCCCCTTGCACCTGGCATTTTGAAGTAGCTTTCTGCAAACATAAAGAGGTTATACCACCCATCATGGCCTGTAGCTCAAGATGGACTTTTCCTCCAGAAATCTGTCCAATCCCCTTTTAACATCACCTAGGCCGGATGCCATTACTACTTCCTCTGGCAAGGAGTTCCAAAGGTTAATTACCGGCTGGCTAAAGAGTATTTTCTTTTATCCATTCTAACTCTCCCAACACTTAATTTTAGTGGATGTCCCCTGATTCTGGTGTTGTGAGAGAGGGAAAAGAACATCCCTCTATCCAACACATGCATAATGTTGTACGTCTCAATCATGTCCGACTCTCAGGCGCCTTTTTCCTAGACTGATGAGCCCCAAACGCTGCAGGCATTCTTCAAAAGGGAGGTGCCCCAGATCAGTAATCATTTTCATTGCTCTCTTCTGCACCTTTTCCAGTTCCTCTATGTCGTTTTTGAGATGTGGCAACCAGAACTGTATGCAATACTCCAGAAACAAACCCAAAAGAGTAAGGAGTACATAGACATAGTATGCACCCCTACGCTCTAAGGAGTACATAGATCTTCATTTTCAAAAGGGATATAGTCACTCTGATCAAGCAAGACAACCTGCCCATGGAGGAAACAGGATTCTGCATGCAGATGTCTCTCTGGTGTCTTCACCTGCAAATGGCTGTCAGAGAAAGAAGGGAAGCCCACCTGAATCCAACATTCACCAATTCACATTCATTAAAATGGCATGGGTGACAGTACCAAAAAATGGGGTGAAAGAAGTGGCATAGTGTGTTTTTGTGTGTGTGGAGGGGGGGTGAGGACATCTTGCCCAGTGGTGTTTTGCTGCCGGAACGTTGGGCAGCGTGATTGACAGCCCACCCATCGGGTTCCGCAGCGTTACGCCATTTGCGTAATGTACGCAAGCGGCGTAATTGGTTACGCAAACAGCATAACGCTCCGGAACGCGACAGGCGGGCTGTCGATCACCCGGATGTCCCGCTCAGCGTTCCGGCAGCATAACACCACTGATCTTGCCCTATATTGGGGTACATTAGTAGTCATGGAACATTCAGAACAGCACCACAGAGTGCACTGTTGACCCCTCCTACATGTTCTAATGGGTTCCGCCATCTTGGAATTTGTGAAGCCTCATGACAGTCTGGTGCCACCATCTTGGATTAGCTGACCTGGGAAGAAGATATTTATTTATTTATTTATTTATTTATTAGATTTTTACCCCGCCTTTTGTGCCCGAAGGCACCCAAGGTGCTGCCGGGGGTCCCATGATCCCAGTGAGTTTGGGAACCACTGCCCTGCATGTTAGTTTTCTGAATAGCAAGTATGAAAAGTGCGTCTATCCAGAAACCCTTTTTTACTTACATGCATTTGGTGGCAACAGGAGTTGGAAATCTGGAAGTGCCCTACTAATAACACTTATGGGTCCTAAATCAGGTCTCTACCCTCCTTAAGGTTCCCAAAAGAAAGTTGGGAATGCCTGCCTTACAGGGTCATGACGTCCAGGTTGAGAAACACGGCTTTAGCAGTTGCACAAATGTTTTGCTGTTTTCTTGTGTGGGCATCCAATGCTTCATAAATTTATACTTCCACAGACTTCTACCTCACTGCACATCATGAAATTATATTCACTCCACAGCAGCCAAGTCCAATGGGAGTAAGAACCAAATCGACAAATCAGTTACATCAAAGCTGAACTAGGTGATAGAAATTTATATTGGATCGACTCAAACAAACAAAAATCAGATATATGAATTAGTCAAAAATTACTTCCTCTTCAGCTTCTTGCTTTTTTTAAAGAAACAATCTCACACTATTTTTGCTGCATTTTCTTTGCAATAAATGTCACTATAGATCAAGGGTATTCAAACTTTTTAAACTGGGACCCACTTTTTAAAATGGCATTCATGTTAGGACACACCTGAAGTGATATCATTTACCTGGAAGTGATGTTGTGGCAGGAAGTGACATCATCAAGCAGGAAGTGCTGTCATTGTAATAATAAAATGACACTCCTGGAATGCAAGTTGGGATTCTTAGACTGCAGCAATTGTACAACCATGAAACATCCCTGACAGAAAGCAAGATGAGGACAAAACATGATGTAAAGGCACTGAACTATTTTTTTTTTAAACCCTCACTTGAAAATTCAAACTGTTAATGCAAAAAAGGGAACATAACAAGAGTAAGGTCTACACTTTCCAAGATGGCTGCTCCCAGCTTTCTGCAACCCACCTAACATCAGGTTGTGACCAGTGGTGGGATTCAAATAAATTAACAACTGGTTCTATGTCCTTCAGGGTGGCCTTCAGGGCCATCCGCTGCCTTTCTTCCCTCTCCCAACCTAAAATTAGCAACCGGTTCTGCAGAACTCGTGAGAACTGGCTGAATTTCACCACTGGTCGTGACCCACCAAGTGGGTCCTGACCCACAGTTTGAATAACAGTGCGGTAGCTAATTTAAAACAGATAATCTGTCCAAGGGAAAAAAAAGGAAGCTGTGTGCTTCTCCAAAGGCTGTTTGTCGCTCCTAAAGATTTTAAGAACAACAATCAAAAGTTACAAGTTGAACAACATTTCCAAGTCCATTTGCAAATAGCGAATTTTGCTAACTCTCAGCCACTACAAGTAAATGAGAATTTAATGTCAAGCTTGCGTTCTTCTTATGTCATAAAACAGATATTACATTTGGAGGAGATCTTTAAAGATTGTAAAATCCAAGATCCCAGAAATAGCTCTCTCCCAACCACACGCCAGTTCTGACTCATCCTGTCTCTGGTTCCTTTATTACAAACAGTAAAAAGAGCAACTTGCTTATATGTGGAAAAGGACAATGTAAAGGGGGGGGGGAGAAATGCCATTTTGTGATTTTTGCGTAGGACGGTGTTACAATGCGTTAAGTGATGCGGCTGAACTTTTGTTTCCACATGTAGGAGTCTCTATTTATAAAATGCGACAAAACAACAAGAGAAGAACAGGCACTTCTTGCTGTGATGTGTGCACTACGCCTAGGCAGGAATGACTTGCATCCTCATGTTTGGGAAACACTGAACTGCTGTTGATGCAGCAACAAGGGAAAATGAGACAAGCCACTCCTTTAGGAAAGGTTCACTTAAATCAGGGCTTGCTTACAAAGTTGGCCGACAATGGCAGCCCCGTGTAAATATTTAGCGCCCTGGGGGGAGCAATCAATGTGATGAAAATTGCCATTAGCATATTGTCTAATAAATGTATAAAAGCTGCATAATGTCATCAGTAGAGGGGGAAAAGGAACTGTATGTAAGCAATCACTCCTGCCTCACAAGGAATACCGTATTTCCCCAAGTATAAGACGCACCTTTTCCCCAAAAAACCGGGGGCTAAAAAATGGTCTTATTCAAGTGTCTTATTCAAGGGGTATATAAAAGTGTCTTATTCAAGTGGTGTGCCAGGCAGAAATTTTTCAAATTTCTGGCCCCCAAATTAAGGTGCGTCTTATACTTTGGTGCGCCTTATACTTGGGGAAATATGGGTAATTCAGTAACAAGGACATCGCTTTGAGGATGATGCTACTTTCAAATAACTGACATTGGCATTGTGACAGCTGTTGGGGAACCCAATCTAAAGCTGTGCTAGTGCAGACAAGCTGCATGGCCTTTGCTGTGTCCAATGCAGCCTAGGAGCTGCCTGGAAGTGTCCTCCGGGTAAGGGGATATATTTCTTGTGGGGCCCTATGCGGCTTCTTGGATCTGTACCACCTATATACAGTAGCTTGTGCAAATCCATGAAGCCCAAGTGCTGCCAGCACCAATCTGCCCACCTTTGGGCCTGATTCGCCCTCCTCTTGCCCCCCCAAAATCCCTTCCCCATCTCGGTTCCACCCTCCTGCCACCCTCTCCCAGCTCCCACACTGCCCCGCACACACTTACCTGCACCAGCCAGCACAGAGGGTCAACTAATGCATGGGCCAAAAGAGTTCCACCTGGACAGTCTCTTCCGCCTATCAAGAGGCATGTGCTGGAGTTTGCAGAAGGAAATGATGCTCTCTACTGCAGAGGACAAATTGTCCTTCTTCAGCTTGGATCATCCACCACATCTGGCGGCCTGGCAAGCGTAACTTGCTCTGCCCCATCACGCGGTACTTCAGGACTTGCAACTCATGATTTGCATGGTAGCGATGGTGCAGATCAGCCCAGGCAGGGTGTCCGTCTTCCCGATGCATTAATTCAAAATGCAAAGAGTGATGTTGTCGAGGCCTGCTGAGATATATCCGCGTAAGGCTTCCTCCTGTGGCATCAGCCAGACATAAATGCCTGGTGCTCATTAAAAACGCACAAGTGTCCCAAATAAAAAGAAGATATTGCTTTCAAAAGGACTAAGGCTCAACCTCAACTCGTTTTTAATGAGATGTTTTATATTGGGAATCAATCTTTTAATTTGCAGCCTAAGGTGAAGCAGAGGGCGTTTAACGCAGAATGAAGCCTCTTGCCCACTTTCCCTCTGATAAAGAACTGATAAAAGCTATAAAAGAGTAATATACTTAAAGATGAAAGCCTTTCCTGTGCTAGGCTTGCATTAAAAAAAGGTAATTTCCCATTATACCCCCCAGGTTATGGTTTGAGTTGGCCCTTCCCACCCACCTCCTGCAGACGTTCGTCTTTCTCTAATCCTACCCGTTATTTCTATATGATTCCAAGGATCTGAACGTATTACGTTTTTGCAGAATGTATACATTTATCTTTAAAAATGGATCATGACTATCCACCATTCCAGGTACCCACTGTGGGGTTTGGAACAGAACTCCAGCATATACCGAGACATACCTGCATTAGAGCATTTATAGTTGGCTTCACGTAAGCACCAAGCAATACAAGAAATCAAGTAATTCCGGTCTGATTGGCCAGGGTGGTAAACTCAAGCACTAGCGTAAGCTAAGAAAGAACAGATGGTTCTATAGCCAGACTCAGAAATTGTTCATAGAATTGTTCATAGAATCATAGAGGTGGAAGGGTCTCATCTAGTCCTACCTCTGCCTTCCTGTAGCAGGAAATTCTCCTAGTGCATCTCCAGCAGGTGCCTGTTGAGCCTCTGCTTGAAGATCTCTATGAGGGAGAATCCACCCCCCCCTCGGCAATCTGTTCCACTGCCAAATCACCCTTACCATCAAGAATTCCGTCCTGATATCCAACAGGCAATCTCCTCTCTTGTTTGATCTAGTTTACAAAGCAACGTTTTGCTTTACAAAGCAACGTTTTGCTTTACAAAGTTTTGCTTTACAAAGCAAAGTTTACCAAGTTTACTCCCATTTGATCTAGTTTACAAAGCAAAGCAAACCTGAACAAGTACACAAAAACGAGATGTGACCACAATTATATCAGGGGTGTGTGTGTGTGTGTGTGTGTGTGTGTGTGTGTGTGTGTGTGTGTGCATCCAGGGAACCCCTAGCACACCTTTACTCAGGGCGCAGACATGTGCCACCCTCCCTGACTCCGAGAGTGCTCCAAACACGCTTTATGGTGGCCCTTGTTCCAGCCAAATTTTGCTGGCCTAACTGGGCTGGCCTAACTCCAGGTTAGGATTGCTCCCTCATTCAAATACCCCAACACATCATCCACACCAAGTGCATTCTTCAGCCTTGTGGAACAGCCCCAATGTGCACAAGACCCCACTATGGATTGGGAGAAATCATCCATATCACCCAACTCTTGATTGCTGTCTTCATGTAAGCGAGTTGACCTGCTCTGAAGGAGATTGGTTGCGGGTAGATGTACATGCACAACCTAGTTCTTCCTCTGCACAATGCAGCTGGCATGTGCCTGCTCATCTACTTTGTAATGTGCATGCAGAGGCGTTTCTACAGGGATGGCAAAGCTCTAAGTTTTGCAAGAAGCCTTACCCTGTTGTGTAAATCCCTCCTCTCCCTTGCTGCTGTAGCCAGTAAGCAACACCAAGATTGGCTAAAATGGTGCAGGAGAGGAGTAATCTCCACTGCAAGGTAAGGCTTCTTGCAAAACTTAGAGCTTTGCCATCCCTGTAGAAACACCACTGTGTGCATGGGAATGTGTGTCCTTACAGATGTACTGCGTTATTACCAGCAATTTATGGATATGCTTAGTATCTCTGGATCAGAGCGTCAATTTTCTGTGAGTTTCGTTCAACTTCTTTTTTGGTTGAATAACAGGCAGTGAAAAACCATCTGTAAAATCATTTGTCATATGTAGCATTTCCTGCTACGTGCAGGGGATTGGACTAGAAGACTTTGTAGGTCCCTTCCAACTCTATGATTCTAAATGTGATGGGCCACGATAAGGGGAGTTCAACAGTGGAACAGATTGCTGAGGGAGGTGGTCGATTCTCCCTCACTGGAGATCTTCAAGCAGAGGCATGGGAGGCACCTACTGGAGAAGCTCTCAGAAGATTTCCTGCTACAGGCAGGGGGTTGCACTAAATGACCTTCTAGGTCCCTTCCAACTCTATGATTCTATGATTGCCACTGCTGTGGCCCCCTTTTTTTTCTCCCAGGAGGTACCAAGACATCTGAACGCCGAACATTTTGCTCTCTCTCTCTCTCTCTCTGCATTTTGACCTAGCTTGCATCATGCATCCTTATTAGGTTTTGAAAGGACAGTTTTCTTAAAAAGAAACACATCCACAAAGGTTAAGACAAAACCTCCATACCAAATATGAAAGACGCCCTGATGTAAAATCACATTTCACAACACAAACACTGTCAACATTATGGGAATGAGTGACCTCTTGAAATGGTGTGCGCAGCCTGGTAACCCGGATTGGACATGTCTTGTTCCCTGAATTATTACCAAGGGGAGAGGAACATAGCGTGTGCCATATGCTTTGCTTACCTACAAGCTCATAAATTTACCGTCTGGCAGGCCTCTCGGATCTGATGTGTTAGCAGATTCCTTCCAGGAAAACAAAAGCAACTACAAAGTCATCAAGTTGAAGTATTGCTTTGTACTCCTTCTTTTTCAAGTCTGCTCACTTTTTGGTAAACACCAGCAAGACACATGTTGAAATCTAAGTCAGTGTTTGTCAGAAGGCCATGTCATACATTGCAGAGGCCGATTTCTACATGCCGTTAGACACATTTCGGCTTAGCTTTACCGAAGCCACAGATGTGAAGTCACAACAATGGGAAGTCAGTTACACAAGGCCCATGTGCCAGCCTACGAGTGTCACAAATGTGCTGTAAAGCAGGTTTGCGCCACTTTCGGCATCAGGAAGCCGGGACACAGACTTGCACTGGCCTTCCTGCGCCGTGTCCAGGGCCTGATAAGGCCAGCCTAGGGAGGCCAACGCAGGAGTTTGGAGGGTGGAGGGAAGGCAGATCGGGGGGGAGGAGCTGGGGGAGGGTGGGCTGGCCTACAGAGGGGGTGGAGCCAAGATCGGCACTTAGGCCAGATCCTAACCCTAAGTTAATAGTTAATGGGTAGTTAATCTGTGGGACTCTTTGCCACAGGAGATGGTGATGGCATCGGGTCTTGATGCCTTTAAGAGGGGATTGGACAGATTTCTGGAGGAAAGGTCCATCGTGGGCTATAGGCAATGATGGATTGTGCAACCACCTTACAAAGGTGGTGGGCTACTGGTATCGGGTGCAAGGAAGTGGCCACAGGATCCAAGCATGTTGTTGTCTCATGCCTCCCTGGGGCACCTGGAGGGCCGCTGTGAGATACAGGAAGCTGGACTAGATGGGCCTTTGGCCTGATCCTGCAGGGCTCTTCTTACGTTCTTATGTTCTTAACCCCAGGCCTTGTCCCAGTCTACACGGGCTGCTCAGATTTGCGCCAGCAAAATAACTGGTGCAGATCCGAGTAGTCCAATGGGGTGGCTGGGGTTTTACCTGGGCTAAGGGGACAAACACCCCCTTACCCCAAGTTGTGCCACAGCCTCCTCCTAACCGGAGCTGGATATGGGCTAGGCCAGCCCTAGTTAGGATTGGGCTGTGAATTATGTAGTCCTTGTTTTCCTAGCACAGTGGTTCCCAACCTCCTGCCCCTTGAAAGCAGGGTTGGGAACTTTCTGATGTCCCAAAGGTAGGGGTGCGCTTTCTTGATTAAAATAAAATAGCCAATTGCGGTGTTTGGTGGTGTTATTCTACAGTCTCATTCCAAGTTCTCATTTTTATTCATTTTAAATGCTTTAAAAGTGTACTAGGTAGATGATATACAGCAGGTGATACATTGTCAACAGATGCAGCCACAATAATATTTCTAATTGGAAAAGTAATCTATTTTAATTTTTGGAAAGTACCTTAAACACCAAAATGCGGTGTTTTGTGTTTTTATTCAAATATGTTAACCCCGAAAAAGTGGTGTTCTGTGTTTTTATGCGGTATTCAACAACAACAAAAAAACCACCCCTACCCATAGGCTACAGTGCCTGCGACTTCCAGATACTTTGTGCCGCCGCAATAGATAACGCAAAGGAAGTAGGAAGCCCCATTAAAGCACATTTTTTTCTTCCCTGTCAGCAGCAGTGGCTGGGAGAACCCAGAACCCAGAAGTGATGGGCCCCATTGCCAATGGATCTCTGCCATTGACCACCACCCCTTCAGGGGGGAAGATTTTTGACATGCAAAACCTGAGGGGTTGCAACCCTTAGATTGAGAACCACTGTCCTAGAAAGATACATTGGGGACATCCACTAAAATTGAGTGTTGGGAGAGTGAGAATAGATAAGAGCAGTGGTGTCATCTAAATGATTTAAGAACAGGAACTCACTTTTGATTGGCATGCGTCAGGGTCCGCCCACCGGAAGTGACGTCATACGCCGGAGGCTGGCGGAGCGCAGGTCTACCCGCAGCTGGTTCCGGACTTGGGCTCCGGAGGCTGGTGAAGCCCAGGTCTACCCCCGGCTGGTTCCCTCTGGGGCCCCCCTTGATTCGCCATCGCACCCCCAGGATGCCCCTTCTCCCCAGTGGGCTGCAGACTCACCAGAG
>JAJKFI010033408.1:0-12586 GCA_029204185.1 Lerista edwardsae
AGATAGATAGATAGATAGATAGATAGATAGATAGATAGATAGATAGATAGATAGATAGATAGATAGATTCTGGTTTGTTCCTTCTGTGAGTGTCCATGAGGAATCAATCCAAACAGTGCTGTTAAGCTTAGTGGAGGCATTTAAAAAAAAAAAAAAACTTGTTTGTTATGAAAGGTGTGCCATTATTAAACTTCCCAAGGCTGTTATTTACAATAGTGCAATGTACACTAATCAAAACTGCATGTATCACAGGCCAAGTATCTGCAGGTTCAATCTGATTACATAAGAACATACTGTAAGAGGAGCCCTGCTGGATCAGGCCAAAGGCCCATCTAGTCCAGCTTCCTGTATCTCACAGTGGCCCACCAGGTGCCCCAGGGAGCACACAAAATAAGAACATAAGAAGAGCCCCACTGGACCAGGCCAAAGGCCCATCTAGTCCAGCTTCCTGTATCTCCCAGTGGCCCACCAGGTGCCTCAGGGGGCACACAAGACAACCAGATCCTTGTATCTCGTTGCCACTCCCCTGCCTCTGGCATTCTGATTAGCCAATTGCACCACCCCTAAGGAAGTGGTGCACTAACCCTAATCCTAACCCTAAGGAAGACAACAGAATGAGGTTGGGGTTTAACTTTATTGAACAGAAATGTAGATCATAAAACCTACTGAACACCCGTTCCTCCCTCCCCAGTCTGGGGTCCACAATTGCACAGAACCTACCAGAACTGGCCCCATTTTGGGGGAATACTAGGCACTACTAGGTCATGCAGAATGTTGGCTAGTGGTCAGGTACCCTCATTGTCCACCAGTTGCAGGATGGGGTTGACTTTGCCCAATCCTCCCCGCTCAAGGCAGGATGGGAAATTCAACACCGCCCATTGGTTGTTTTTGTGAATGCTAAGGGTGAAGTCCATGTTGCCATTGTGGCTACACTTTGGTTTTGGTCCACTCAGAATGGTCACTCAGCTGCATCTGGAGTAATGATGGACTTTTGATGTGAAAAGGTCTGGAGCTGGGCAGATATCTTTAGCAGGGGAGACCATGACTGCACTATAATGATGGATGGTTTCTGTCACCATTTAAAAAGTAGGCAAGGATAATATAGAAAAGCACATCTGGCATTGGGTTGCGCTTGTAGCACTTCCTTTGTTACCACTAGGGCAGTGGATCTCAAACTTTTTTAGAACTGGGACCCACTTTTTAGAATGGCAATCTGTGAGGGATCCACCAGAAGTGATGTCATCACCCAAAGTGCCGTCATTGTGACACCACAGCCTGCTACTTTCCTAAAAATGCAGCAGTAAGTCAGGTTATTTCTCAATCATTTTCCAATAGCAAAGTGAATTGGAAAGAATAAAAAGCCCATTTACAACTTTGACACACGCAAAACAACCACACAGCCCTCCTCCTTTCCACCAACCCATCGTTCCATATTTTCAATATGGCTGCTCTAGGTTCTTTGCAACCCACCTGAAATTGGCTCACAACCCACTGGTGGACCCCACCCACAGTTTGATAATCATTGCCCTAGGGGCTACTTCAAGCTTGTTTGGAGATTGAGTCTTGGCCCGAAAGGGGCCTTCCTTTTGGTTTCCCCCTCCTCCTGGTATTTTCTCCCTTTTTGTGGACATGTGTCCTGGGTTTGGATTCTGTGTTTGTTTTTCTGCGTTCTCCCCTTGTTGGCTTTTGGTACTGTAGTGTAGTTTGGTCAGGATATTATTCTTGCATCCACCCCATCCAACAGGAGCTATGATCATTGGTATAAATAAAAGTGTTGGTTTCTGAACGTACCTGAACTAGTTACCTGACTCAACAGGGATTAACCCAAGTCTCCCTGTTCAAAGCACGGTGTGCAATCCACTATACCCCTTTTGCCCTCAAAGATGCAGGGAAAGGTGAATGTGTCTTCCACTGCTTGGTTTTGTACTTTTCTGACCATCGTGAAACAATACTTTTGCACCTACCCTATGGGGAAGTAAATATGGAAACCACCAAATGCTTGTCCCTAAAGGAGAGCAGACATTCCTTCTGCTCCTGGTTTGATGGAGAAATACACTGTGCCTCTTGCTTTCCCCATATCTACAACACTTCCTAAGTTGTGAACTGTGTAAACAATAACACTGCAATTCCACCAGCTACTCTTACAGCTCACAGGGGGTGATGTAGAGTCTAATTCTATAATTCACATCTGTCTATAACAGTGATGGCGAACCTCTGACACGCGTGTCAAGGCTGACACGCCAATGCATTTTTGCTGACACGCGGGCCCGCTGGAGCTGCCGGCACTTAAAGGCTGCTTCCCCGCCCCCAAGCGAGCTCTTGCAAGCAGCTGGGAGGCTGGCAGGGGCTCTGCTAAAGAAGTGTGGGAGGTTACACAATCCCAGGGGGAAACAGGTTGCGTCTGGAGGTGTCTGGGAGGCGAGGAGGGAGGGAGGGAGGGAGGGAGGGAGGGAGGGAGGGAGGGAGGGAGGGGGGCTGGCTGGTTTTGCTCTCTTTCCACTTATTTGGGAGCGCTCGGAATCCTGGGGCGCGTGCGCAGAGAATCAGGGAGAGAGGCGGGAAGCAAGCACACAAGGTAGAACTGCTGCTGCTGGCCTCTGTGTGCGTGTAGGAGAGCATGTGTGCGCGTGAGACAGCCAGCCAGCCAGCAAGTGAAAGAGAGAGAGAGAGAAGAGAGTGTGACAGCCAGAGAGAGAGAGAGAGAGAGAGAGAGAGAGAGAGAGAGAGAGAGAGAGCAATGTGTTTCAATATGTAATTTTTTTGTCTTTTGTTCTGGTGGGGGGGGGCGTGACACACCAGCAGAGTTGAGTTACAAATTTTCTGAATTTCTGACACACCAAGCCCAAAAGGTTCGCCATCACTGGTCTATAATGTTCTGTGCAGTGAGAATCAGAAGTTCGGTGCAGTATTTTAGTTGTAACAGATGACATCAGTGCCCTCCAATGCTTTGGAATCTTTCTGTCCTATTCAAGCAGAGAAGAAATGAACTGAATTAAATATTTGAAGAGTGTTGCCCATGTAGTTTTCTGGTACAAGTTATGGTCTATATGTCCTAGGGTGCAATCCTATCCTGGAGTTCGGCTGGCACAGTTAGACCAGCAAGGTTTGACCAGCACAAGGGACACCGTAAAGTATGTTTGGCCCATTAAGAGTTAAAGAGGCCAACACACAGATGCGCACCATCCTCCCTGACTCTGAGAGTGGTCCAAACACGCTTCATGGTGGCCCTTGTGATGGCCAAACTGTGCTGGCCTAACTGTGCTGGCCTAACTCCAGGTTAGGATTGAGTCCTCTCTCTCTCTCTCTCTCTCTCTCTCTCTCTCTCTCTCTCTCTCTCTCTCTCTCTCTCTCTCTCTCTCAAAAAAAAAAAAGGAAATAATAATTCTAAATGAACAGGTGAATAAAATACTCCTTTTAGCAGAGTGGCAACTGTAATTCTCAGAATTTTCTTTCTGAAACTCACTTTCCGTCTTCTATAGTATTATTGCTGCAGTGACAGGACTGTAGGACCTTAAAGCCAGAAGTCTGGCGGGGATAATGACTTCAGGGAGAACTACCTCTGCTGGACCAGTGAACACGTCCTTTGATGTGCTGGCCAGAACAGGTTGAGGCTACAGTGAAGCAGAAGGAAACCAATTAAGCGGCGAATGCGGAGAAAATCACCTGATAAATGTTGCCCTTTAACAGAGGCCATTTTGTGTACTTAGGTGCACATTAATGGTGTGCGCTCAGAGCTTAAGTGGAAATTGTTCTCGGTAATGACTTTGCAAACTTAATTCAATTTACCCAAATATTGTTTATATGCTGGCAAAAGCCACAGGCTGCAAACTAACCAGAGAACCGACCTGGGCCTTGTTGGTGCTTGAAAGTTAGCCTGCTTTAGAATCCTGTGTATGTAACCTATAAATGCGGAAAAACAAACAAACAAACAAAAAAACAGCATGCATACACATGAGCACATGAACATGCATGTTCGTTCACCCAGACACCCATTTTTGCTGAAGCCTGAATATGTTATCCATGTATATTTATATGTTTGGAAAACAGTGGCTATTTTCATAGTTGTTCTGGTTTTTTGAGATAGGAAAAACTTTGAAACTCTGCTATGCTGTCACCGGCATAGCTAATGAAAGTGTAGCCCAGTACAGAGGGCAAAATGATGCCCTGGAAGTGACATCACAACAGGAAGTGACATCACAGTTGTATTTTCATTTTCTTGGTTTTTTTTAGCAATAACATTTGATAGAGTACACATATTACACTTTGGCTTAATGCATTCTGCATTAAATTCCACACTGAATGGTATATTATTATTATTATTATTATTATTATTATTATTATTATTATTATTATTATATGAATTTATACCCCTGAATGGTATATAATTTATACCATTTATACACTGTATATAACATGATATTCGTACATACCAAGGTTTTCACCATTTTAGCCACTACAGTGGTGTCAAGCTCAGCTTGTTGCCCCCCTAAAGCTTGTTGCCCGGGGCAATTGCACCCCCATGCACTTCTTTAGCTATGCCCCTGCATGGTGTTGATGTTCAGGTACAAGGCCAGAATCTCTACTCAGTTATACGTACAGATCAGAGAGCATGGCTGCCACTTTGCTTGATCATTATCCGTCACAGAGTGGTACAGATGGAACATGAACAGTGACAGAAAATCTTTGTGTTTGCCAATAAAGACGGCGTAATCTACTTACAGTGGGAAAAAGGACTACCTGTTTAGATGACAGTTACGTTGTGTCTGAAAGAGTAAAAAGAGCTTGAAATTATTGACAACTGAGTTGATTTTTGATTCTGAAAGCACAACGTTTTGATCAAATGTTGGAACTAAGCACCTTTTGTAGATATTTGTGTAAGGTTGTGTAGGTATAACTGCCACCTCTCTCCCATCCCAGGGGTAGAAGACTGACATTTTGGGGTTTAGAGAAAGGCATCTCCAGCTCAAGCACCATAAAAGGAAGCTGGTCATTATATCTTGCACAGATAAAGCAGGATGGTCTTAACATGTGCAGCACTGTCCTGGTGCAGATTTCCAAGGTGAGCACGATACCCAGTGCAGTACTTATTATTCCACAAATTTGCGATCTATGGATTTCACGCAGGGCGCAATCCTCAAAGTGCCGCTAGGCACTAGTGTAAAAGCAGTTCTGGGCAAAGGGAGGGTGGGAGGGAGAACGGGGCAGGGGATGGGTGGGCCAGGAGGCGTGCTTCAGGGGGCCCCACACTAGCAGGGTTAGCATATTGCCTGTGGCTGCAGCTGGGATCTCTATGGGCTGTAAGTCAGTGGGGCGAGCAGAGCAGCTTGACCTTGGTCTCTCCCACCTGCCTCTGCCTCTGAACAGCCCAAAATGGGCCACCTGGGAGCAGTTGGCAGTGATGTTACGATATCACCACCAACTACTTCCACATGCCATGCTTTGCATGTGGCACAAACAGTGCTCTTCTTGGTGAGTGGGGGTCCTTCAGGGGGGCCCCACAGGAATGCCCCACATTGGGCACCTCTGCTGCTAGAGCCAGCCCTGGTGCTGGCCTAGGGAGGGAGTTGGGGCTGGGATGCAGTCATTAGGCCACATCCAAGCCTCTGTCCCCAGGCCACGTGGCCCTGATTTGGGTCACATGGCTTTCAAGGAGCACAGAGGGGAGGTGCCCTTGTCCCAGGGGGACTCCTGAATGCTCCCAAGCTGGGCTGGATACACTGCAGGCCTGGCTGTTCCAGCACAGTTTAGGATTGCGTCAGTAACGGCATCTAAATGATGTAGCAACAGGTACTCATTTTTGATTGGCACTTGTGTTGGGGCCCACCCACCGGAAGTGAGGTCATAGCCGGAACACAGGAACCGCCCCCAGGAACCGCCCCGCCTCCTCGGTAGGCTGCGCGGTGGCCCGGGAGAAGGCCCGGGAGTCCCGGGCCTTCCCCGGGGCCGCCGCGCGGGCTACCGATTCCCCCCCCCGGAACCACCACGCCTCCTCGGGAGGGAGCCCCAGGCAGCCTACCTGCTTACGCTGCTGCTGCCATCGGTCTCCCTCGCTCTGCTGCCTGCCTGCCTGCCTGCCTGGCTCTGAGAACGTGCATGCAACTCAAACATGCAGGCAATTCAAATGGTGAAGGGGGCGGATCGGAGCACCGACAGAGTCGACGAGTGGGTGGGCGAATGGGCGGGGCCAGCCCTAATCCTAGGAATGGGTACTCGCGAACCCCGTGTACCCACTATATGACATGTTTGGATTGCGTTCTCCATGCAGATTGCCAGCCAGCACTGGAAGTCCCCAGAGGACCTCCTGAATGTAATCAGACTTCATGTCAGAGGTCTTCTGAGACACAGAGAGGCCATGCACGACCTTCCTGAGCCTCAGAAAGCCAGCTGGCTTAATTGAAATTGAATTATTTAATTATCAGTGGATTAAATTATCAGTGGATATCGGTATCTGTGGGGTGTCTGGGGATGGATTCCCCATGAACACTGAGGGTCCACTTTATGTATAAGTGAAAATCTGTAAAGCGAGTGTACTTAAAAAGGGGGAAGAGTATCCTTAGAATGTGTGTACCGCTTTCTGTGTGTGCATCAAGAGTTTCCCATGAATAATTTTAATGTCCTTACTACATGGTAAGTGCAGTAATACCTTCAATACTGACATTTGCTTTAGTGCTGTTTCACTGGGCTGCTCTTCATCCTGGGTTGATTGACAGCTGTGGTTGCCAATGGGAGCAGCACATTCTCACCAATCAGTACCAGTTTCCTGCCATTGCACTGTGTATCACATTGTTTCAGGGCACAATACAAACCTGGAGTTAGGCCGGCATTGTTAGTCCAGCAAAGTTTGGCTGGCACAAGGGTCACTGCAAAGGGAGTTTGAACCACTCTTGGAGCCAAGGGAGCTGGAGCATGTCTGTGCGCTGGCCTCTCTGACTCTGAGAGTGGTCCTACCATACCTTCCAGTGTTCCTTGTGCCGGCCAAACTCTGATGGTCTAACTGTGCTGGCCTAACTTCATGTTAGGATTGCGCCCTGAGTCAGTCCTTGACATTTTCAGGAATAGAAATCCCCAGTGGAAATATCCCTGCTTTATTATCCCCAGTGAAGCTCAGAAGGTGTGACTTATCAGAGGCCACCCAATGAGTCCACAGCAGAGGTGCAATTGAGGAAATCCTGATCGGATTTCCGTTGAGAAGATGCTGCAGTTCTTAGCCACCACGCAATGTCGACTCTTGTTTTATCTGCTTTACATTTCCCTAAAACGTATTGCCGGTCTTCTGTAGCAAGGAGAAGACATGCACAGACATCAAATAGAACTGAGCTTTCTCCTCAGGCCCTCGCTGTTTAGCCCCATGCTGTGGAAAGCCGTATCGGTTCATTAGTTGCAGAGTCCATTGTCAGACTACAGCGGCATCATTGCCGATATTAGTCCATGATGTGTGCCAATATTTTGAGATCCCCTCTGCACTTCAGACTAATTTTCATATGAATGGTCCTCCAGATCTAGAAGACTGGTCGGGCAGATTGCCCTTGCGTTGTTTTCCATAGAGACCTCATTTAGAGCCAAAGATGCCAGGCACTTCACTGGTCCTGACTCCAGCTTGTCAACTTTTATATGTAGCAAGAGGTTGCGATGAGTTCACCGCTGGGGAAAGAAGGCATTGTAAGATACTCCTATCCACTATTCATACGCATTAGCCCATGGTGGTCAAATGCCTTTCAAAGGCTTTTCTAAGGAGTGCGTCCTCTGGGTCTTGATGCTTGCAAGCCAGCAGTTCTTTCACATCTGCAGATATTATGGTTTGTGACGCTTCGGAGATATCGGATAAGAAGCAAGGTGCATTCCTTTTGGCTCGCTGCACAGCTTACCTTCAGGATGTCCTTTTACATCAAAATAACTTTGATGAATGTTTTATGAGTTCACCATGCGTCACTTGACCTTCCCTGAGTATTCGTATTTCCATTAGCCCTCTCGCAGGCTCTCTTGTTCCTTCACCTTATGCCAAGGTTCGCCACTCGGCAGACCTTCCAGAATCAACAGGTTGTGCAAGTGATCTGATGGGATGGACAGAAAGTAGGCTGGAGCACTGTTGAATTCATACAAGTTTCTACCGGCATTAAACAGAACTATGAAATAGGGCAGTGTTATTCAAACTGTGGGTTGGGACCTGACGTCAGGTGGGTCGCAGAAAGCTGGGAGCAGCCACCTTGTAAACTACAGACCTTACTCTTGTTATATTCCTTTTGTGAGTGTTAACAGTTGGAATTTACAACTGAGGTTTTTTTTTTTTTTAATGTTTTTAGTTCAGTGCCTTTACACAATACTTTGTTCTAATCTTTCTTTCTGTCAGGGATATTCCATGGTTGTTCAATTGCTGCAGTCCAAGAATGCCAATTTGCATTTCAGGAGTGTCATTTTATTATGTTACAATGACAGCTCTTCTTGCTTGATGATGTCACTTCTTGTCACAACATCACTTCCAGGTTAATGACATCACTTCTGGTGGGTCCCAACACGAGTGCCATTCTAAAAAGTAGGTCCCGGCCTAAAAAAGTTTGAATACCACTGCAACAGGGTAAATTACAGCCCAATCCGATTGAAATTGCCCCTTGGCGATGCAGCGGAGACAACGTGGCTTTTGCTCTATCCTGTGGGGCAAATTAGCAGTCTAGAGGTTCCTTGAGGTAAGGAGATATTTGTCCCCTTGCCCCGGGGAAAGCCCCAGGCGTGGCAATGGATCTATTCAGACCTGCATCTGCTTAATCACCGGTGCAAATCTGTGTGGATTCATGTTGGCGGATGTGTCCCAGGAGGATATGGCATGCACCAGTACTACCAATCCCAACTCCTCCCCACCTCCTCCACCCAGTTACACTATTAATAGACAGTTAGACCAATGCAATTCAAAGTGGTGAGTCGTGACGTTAAAAAGGGCCATTTCCCCTTAAGGGGCGTGGCCCAGGAATGGGTACTCCAATGGCACCGCAGTGATCGTGGTGCTGTGGGGACCCAGGGGCATGGAAACATACCTTGAGGCTTTGTGAAGTCTTCTAGAGGGTCCTAGAAGCTCACAGCCCCCTGCTCAATGCTCCCCTTTGATGCAGTGAGCTCTGTTTTGCAATTGGGGCTCACTTCTGGTTTACGATTGACAGTGGTCACTGCGGCACTGTCGGGGCACCCCCCAGCCCCAGCCCCCATCCCTGCACACACTTACAGTGGCTTCAAAGTCCAAGTAGGACTTTGAAGACCTCTGAGTTGAACTATTAACAGCTCAATACTAATAAAATCCCTTCACCAATGCAGTTGCACCAACAGAGCAGGCATTGCATCCAGTGGTGGTATCTAAAGCGGGAGGAACCGGTACGCTGGGTGGGACTTGCGTGTGATTGGCTGCCCATCCATTCGGTTCCGCTGCCTGCCCGTCCCCCGCGCAGGCTGCCCTGGCCTCGGAGAGGGCGCCTGCTCGCCGGGGGGACGGGTGGGGGGGGCACGCCAGGTGCCTGGGCGAGCAGCAGTAGGGCGCGCCAACCGGGGGCAGCCCGCGCGGCAGGCGGGCAGGCGGCGGAATGGAACGGACGGCTGCCAATCAACTGTACGTCCCGCCCAGCGTTCCGGTTCCTCCCGCTTTAGATACCATCACTGATTGCATCCCTTGTGCTAACTAGGCAAGAGGCACTCTTTCAAGTGGTGTCCTCTTATATTTAGCAGGGGGAGAGCAATTGTCCCTCTTCACCCCTGCACAAGTGTCTTTCTAGTGGCTGTTGCTGGTGGTGTTCTCCATTCTTTTATATTGTGAGCCCTTTTGGGACAGGGAGCCATTTAACATAATTATAATTATAATTATAATTATTAGCCTGTAAACCGCTTTGTGAACTTTGTGTTGAAAAGTGGTATATAAATATTGCTTGATGATGATGATGTATGTATGATGAGTGTATGGGAGTCCTAGAGGCTTTCATCCCCTTACCCCAGGGCAAGATGCCACTGCCTGAATGGGCCTCCTCCGATCTGCACCAGCCATTTTGCTACTGCAGAATACAGGAAAAAATTATAGAGGAGGAGAATTATAGGCGAACAATTAGAAGGGTTTGGATCCTGGCCCACTTTGGTGCCACTGGGATCTGCCCCCTCCCCATTTCACCTCCTGCCCATTCGGCAACCTGACACTCCCCTTTTCCTACTCCTTCTGGCCCAATTCCTCCCACCACCCACCCCTGCTGCTAACTTACCAGAGCTGGTGGTGGAAACTACGTGCGCCGTCAGTCTCATTGCATGCACTACTCCAGCAGCACTTCTGCTACTGCAGCCGTATTTCCACCAACAGAACAGCGCACAGCCCAGTTTCGATTGGGCTGTCAGTTATCTATCAGAGAAGCTGAAAGTTCACATCTTTCATTAAATTCTCCAAACATTTCTATTATGCCAGATGTATGTTCCTCACATGATTAGAGAGCATAATGGAAAACTGAAAGGTGTTTCATTAAAATTACTGATCTGTAGGCAGAGTTGCCTAAAATGTGCAGGCATTTATCTGCGCTAAGTATTACAAGCCATCTCACAGAAAAGAAATTTCATAGGAGGATAATCCTCATCTCTGCGAGAGGTTCATAACCCTGGTTGTGTATGAGCCAAAATATTTAAACTCGGGTAAAGAGATAAGCAAATATAAACTCTGCAAATAAATCACTTTAGCCTATAAACATTTCGATAGCGATAAAAGTAATAGCTTTGTTAGAACATAGTTCACTCTAGGAAAAGAGTTAGTGGTAAATCAGCCAGTCCAAACCAGGGCATTATATGTTGGTTTTTGATGGAATCAACGCTGGATCCACCATGGAGAAGCACTAAAGTTTCTCTGCAGAAAGTTAGCACTGATGCATCGGATGAATGACAAACTGGCATATTATACAGGCACAAAGCAAAAGCCTAAGTCAGTGATGGCAAACCTTTTGGGCTTGGCATGTCAAAACTTAGGGAAACGCTTAATTTGACTCTGCTGGCGTGTCAATCCCAAACAAAAGAGAAACAATTCTATATATCCATTTATTTTAAAAAAATACAGTCTAATCATGTGTGGTGTTATGTATTACATAAAGAAACATCAAATAATTATAAACATGAAAAATGAGTAAAACAAACTCAGTTTTTGTCAGACATTGGTGAATGCTGGTGTGTCACCTTTAACACCCGTGTCATAGATTTGCCATCACTGGCCTAAGCCATAGCATAAGAGCATGAGAAGAGCCCTGCTGAATCAGGCCAAAGACCTATCTAGTCCAGCTTCCTATCTCTCACAGTGGCCCACCAGATACCTCAGGGAGTACATGAGACAAGATGCCTGCATCCAGTTGCCACTCCCTTGCACCGACATTCTGAGGTAAACACACTGGTGGCCAGTCAAGATTCTAGACATTTCTCTTTGACAGCCACCAAAGCCAGATGCTCTTCTTCAGACATGTAGTCATAGGAACATAGGAACAGTCCCACTGGATCAGGCCAAAGGCTCATCTAGTCCAGCTTCCTGTATCTCACAGTGGCCCACCAGATGCCTCAGGGAGCACACGAGACAACAAGATGCCTGCATCCTGTTGCTACTCCCTTGCGCCTGGCATTCTGTAGCAGCCTACTTCTAACGTAGGGAGGTTGCACCACCCATCTGGCCTGTAGCCCATGATGGACTTTTCCTCCAGAAATCTGTCCAATTCTCTTTTAAAGGCACCTAGGCCAGATGCCCTCACCACCTCCTGTGGCAGATTAATTACCCTCTGGGTAAAAAAGTATTTCCTTTTCTTCATAAGGGAGGTGCTCCAGCCCAATAATCATTTGCATTGCTCTTTCTGTGGTTGCCCCTTACCTCAGGGGATTTGAACATGTTCTCTTGTGTTTTTTGGAGGGCACGTTGCGATAGCCTCATTCAGTCAATCGTCCAGGTTCAGTTGGCATGCAGACACACTCATGTGCCGTTCCTGCTGAAAATGTGACGTTGCACAACCTCCAGATTAATTAACAGTGTAGGTGACAGTGCCAGGCCTGATTCTCTCATTAAAGCCTGAAGCATTGATTGGCTTTGCATCGTCTGTGTAAGATTCCAACTCTTCACCTTTGCCACATCATTAGGAATCAAAAAGATTGCAGAGCCACAGAATCAGATGCAGAGAAGCAACAGCACCAACACTATGGAGAAATAGCAGGAGATTTTTCAGATTTTCTTTGTAGTCCCTATCCTCTCACTAAGAGCATAATCCTAAACTGGAGTTAGGCCAGCCCAGTTAGGCCAGCAGAGTTTTGCTGGCACCGTAAAGCACGTTTGGACCACTCTCGGAGTCAGGGAGGATGGCGCATGTCTGTGTGCTGGCCTCTCTGACTCCATGAGTGGTCCAAACATACTTTATGGTTTTCTTGTACCAGCCAAACATTGCTGGCCTAACTGTGCTGGCCTTACTCCAGTTTAGGATTGCGCTCTTAAGAACAAGATAGATTTTTGGCCCAATCCTATGTGGAAACTGCACCAGAGGATCACATGATCTGCTGGAACACACTGTTACTACTACTACTACTACTACTACTACTACTACTACTACTACTACTA